>CM056212.1:22970125-23030125 GCA_029692085.1 Gymnothorax javanicus | reverse complement strand
GATGTGAAGTTTATTGCCTTCTGTGTTTCCTCTTTGTGGGTGTTTCTGTTTTATGGTGACATGGTTTCAAAATTTCAGCATCCTTAGAGCATAATTTGGATTTATGATTATTATTATTATTATTATTATTATTATTATTATTATTATAATAATAATAATAAAAATAAAAATAATAATCTTGATTACAGATGAGAAAAACAAATTTAATTTTGAAATGACATGAGTGGACTTCTTCCATCCAATAAATGAAGACTACAATGGAAAAATGATTCCAAATTTTGCATTTTTGTCTATTTTTTATATTATATTTTTTTTTGCATATTTTTTCAGTGCTTTGTTTCTAAGATCATTTTGAATTTTTTTGATCCTGGCTTTTTCTTTCCCGCTATGCAGTGGATGGGGATATTGAAATGAGAGTTGTCTCTCTATCCATCTGTCTTTCACGCTTCTTTTCTGGGCCAAAACTCTGAAACTATTCGCTATGTCTCAAGAAAATTTAATATAACGATACTTCTCATTTTGTAGAAGGGCCTTTTCTTACTTCTGTCAGTCCTATTGTTCATTTGACCGTCCCTTCACCGCTTTCTCTTTCCAAGCCAGATATCAGCCATCCCATGTTGGAGGATCTGAATATTTCTTTCTTGTTTTTTTATTTAAAAAAGTATTCATTTTTTGAACTAGCAATATTTCTCGGTGATTGGAAACCTTTTGTATGGCACTGTGCATTCAGTAAAACATAATTAGCGTAAATCAAATGAAAATATAAATGACAATAAATTGATGCCCTTTCTGATCTCATGAAGTACTGTGAACTCTCTTTGAGTCTCAGCTCTGTGGTAAATGTGCTTGAATTCTAATTAAGTTCACAGGCATAGAAATCTGTGCAATTTGATGAAACATCAGTTGGTTGTGTGTCTGTAGTTCTATTTCTTGAGCTTCTACCTGCTGCTGTTTAAAGTGATGTGGGAGGTTATGAAAAGAGCACCTGCAGAAACAAAAAAAAATAATCACACCTCTTTATCTGCCCAAGCGAATGTACCTGTGCTGGCAGAGCAGGAGTTGTTTGAAGGTTTTCTTGAAGGAGTTGTTGCAGAGAGCATAGCAGGCTGGATTGATGGTGCTGTTCATGTAGCAAAACCAGTAACTGAGAGTCCATATGCTGGTGGGAACACAGGTTAAACAGAAGGTGTTGATGAGCACCAAGATGTGATAGGGTGCCCATGTGACCACGTAAGTGACAAGAATGGCCATTACTGTGCGTGTCACCTTTTTCTCACGAGATGGCGGTGCCCTCTTCTTGGGCTGCTGCTTTGTCATTGTAACATTTAGACTGAGACCTGTGGGGTTTCCCTCATAACCTGCAGGGGCCTCAGCAATTTCATTTCTCTCAGGATGTACTGGCGCACTCGACTCCTCCTCCCCAGTGTCACCTGTTCCGCCATTCTGGCTCCTCTCAGTGCGATGGGTTTTCACATTGCTGCCATCACAGGGCATGGTGATATGGTTTCTTACTTCGATGCTGGATGGGTTGTCCCGTTTTAGCTTGCACTTGCCCTTCTGGACATGGCTCTTGCTGGCCCTGGAAATCTGCCAATACAGTGAGATCATGATGGTAACAGGCAGGTAGAAGGAACCAATGGTGGTGAGAAACATGATGGTTGCATTGGACAAGAACTGGACATAGCACTCGCCCTCTGGCACAGTGCGCTCACCAACGATAAACTGCCAGAACAGGATGGGTGGGGCCCACAGGATGAAGGCAACAACCCAGGCTGCTGCAATCATCATGGCTGCAATCCTGGTGGTCCTTATTGCAGGATAGCTGAGTGGCTTGGTGACGCAGAAGTAACGGTCAAAGCTGATGATGAGGAGGTTCAGAGATGAGGCACTGATCACCACTAAGTCCAGGATCAGCGAAAGGTCACAGGCTACTGGCCCCAATGGCCAATATCCAACCACAATGTAAACTGTGTACAGGTTCATGGTGCTGACCCCAGTGATCAGGTCTGCACATGCCAAGCTAAAGAGGAAGTAGTTGTTGATGGTCTGGAGGCTCCTGTTGATTATGACTGAGAGAATGACCAGTATGTTCCCAGTTATTGTGAGGAGACTGAGGGACCCTGCAAACAGGACAATGATCGCCACCTCCACTACCTGGTAAGGGCCCTTGGACTTTAGTGCGTCTGTCTCATTGCCTGCGGTGAAGTTAGAAATGTTGGATAAGGTGGAGAGGGTGAGCTTGAGGGTTCTGAGCTCCATCTGTATGGTCTTGGTGAATCTTGAGTTGTCACTGTTTCACCTAAACCAAATGAAGGAAAGACATTTTTCAGCATGAAGAGCTCAATTCTGACACTAAGATTCAGCAAGGCCCTGCACTAAAACTAGTTTCGCAAGTTCAGAATGAGAGTGGAGGATACCTGAACATGAGCACGCTTAGAATCTGACTGACGAGCGCCTGGCTGGCCAACAGGAGGCGCTGAAGCAATTAACAAAGCTACCATTCTAATATCCCAATTTCGCAGTCCCTTCCCAATTTATTTCCCTGTTATGCAAAGCCAATAGTGCGCTGCACTGAAAAGGATACTGATCACTACCAGCTGGTACGACCCGCGTTGAGGTGGTCACTACTGCTCCGCAATGTGGCGCCTTAACCAATGGGAACCCGCCTGGATGATGTCATGAAAAACGTGAATAATTGTCACGTGATGCAGATGTCAGGCAAGCATCGGGCATCTGCCATAGAGAACCATTGAAAACGAGACACACTAAACTGCTTGCTATTCGTTTTTTCTCCATGGAATGAAGCGGAAATGTGTGCTCAAATGTATTTTAAAAATAGAATTACTCATCCCGAGGCGTATATCAATGAATATTAACTGATTACACTAAATGAATGGGCGAAAGACGAGTGGTAAATTTAGTCACGCTCCTCCCTTTCTCCCCCGTCCCAGGCTGCGACTTACGCCCAGGTAACCTGGATAACCTGCTGGGTTCTGATAGTTTTGTAGACCCACCAGCAGCGATAGGTGTACAAAACTCCTGAAGTAGTCTTCACAAGCTTTGTTCCCTTAACTAGCATTATTCTTGAACATCAAAATATTTTACATACACTGTGAGGTTTGAAATAAGCGGTATCGCATCACATTTGCAATCTAAAAATGCCTACTTCCGAACCAAAATGAACAATACCGGACAAATGAATCGCAGCCACTGCGAGAGAAAATTCTAACAACATAGGTGGAATAAATTCAAATTCTAGCATAGAATCATACAACTAGCGTATTATCAAGTAGGTTAACGAACTGTTACCAAGCTAGCTTGCCGTAACAAACCTGTCACAGGGGTCACAAATTAAAGTACGAATACAAAGTCTCCCCCGTTATCTTGCCGTGATTTGAGCATTGAACTGGCTAAGCGCAAACGAAAAAAGGGTTATTATTGTCGCGGTTTTGTGTTATCTGGACTCTTCCTTATCTGTGTCTCCCCGTTAGCTGTTGATGGTGAAGTGAATTTTGTTCAGAGCCATTGTTGCTAATGCTGGGTCTGCTCTACCTAGCGAGGAATGCGTTTCTCGAAAGAACAGGTGCTAACTTACATAGTTGGAGCAATTGACAGTGAATGGACGAACTACGTAAGTTGCTAGCGTAGTTAACGACTATGCTTTTGGGAAACACACCCCAGGTCCCCATTATCAACACAAGTTAGATCTAAAATAAAAGTTGATAAAATCGCCTTAAAACCTACCTCTAACTCGGCACATTGCCTCCTGTTGTTCACTTGCCTGACTTCCAGGTTCGGTGAATGACGTTCACCTTATGCACAGGCTATTTTAAGATATCGGGCGGGTCCCCATTGAGCCAACCCGGATATCCTCTGATTACGGTTCCTTTCTTGCCCACGTTTACAATTCAGCCTAGTTCTCTGTGTACGATCATGTCCTTGTTTATGATCCTTGCTGGCTTCCCTGACTTAAGATTTCGCATGTCCCTTAAAGTTGGCGTAACTCCTGTTTGGTTCTGGATCTCTGGACCATTTTTGGATTTCAGTTTGGATTGTCCTTTTTACGCTGCATTCCACCAGTGTGCCACTGAACCAGTTTGTCTGACGAAGCTCTCAAATAAAACCACATAATTGAGCTGCTGTCTGTGTGTGAGTTCTGATTCTGCCTTCTGTCAGCCTGTGAAACAGTCCCTGGGATTGCAAATTATGAATCAAAGTGTATGTGCGTGAGTGCTAAAATATCTGTTATGTTTATCTCAACTAATTCATATATGATTTCATGAACATTAATATGAACTTAGAGAATGATTCTTCAGCCAAGGGGCATGTTCACTGGCCGTCTCAGCTCTAATTATTGAGTGCAAATACACACCTAACAGCTGTACAGGTAACCCTTCCTCACTACAGACTTCCAAGGTCAAGATGGGGGCTGCAGGGTTCCACTGTTCTTCAGGGACTTCAGCAGGACCTAGAGAAGCACCACAGGAGCAGTATAGCACCAAAGTTTTGTTACGGACACTCACACTGACCAAGACCTTCAAAAGTGCTTGCACACTGGCACAATTATTAATGTCTGCAATTCCAACATGGTTCACCCAATGTAAATCTAAGTACTGCCAAAAAACTATTGTCTGCACAAAAAAATTTTTGTTCTCTCTCTTTTGCGATATTATGTGCTTGGTTTTTAAGTCCAAAGCATATACAGTATAATGACGAAGAAAAGATTGTTGTTACTCTTTGGGCTGCACCTTTATACGCCAAAAGAGTGCAGGGCGGCACAGTTTCACATGAAATTGTTATTTTTCGCACCACACTGACAAATCACCCACTTGTCATGCAGCCTGATAATGTATGCAATTTCTCCAGTTTTGAGCCAAGTCTGTTAGTTTCCTTTTGTTTTTGTTGAATAATCATTTAGATCAAAACAACCTGTGGCACATACATGGTTATTCATATGTTTTGTGAGAAAAGATTCATCCTGCACCTGTGGCAGGGATTGGAGGTTCAGGATTGGTCAGGCCACCCTTCCTGCTTCCTTGCCCCCTTTACATTGTTTCCTGGCTCAAGCTCAAGTCATTCTGGCTATAGAGGAAAGGGAACTTCATCACAAAGGCTCAATGCTTTCGATACGCTTCCCCAGTTTTATTAATTGGTAGTTTTCCCTTATTTTATTTGGCTGTGTAAAAGAATCATGGGTAACCAGCAATAAAACCTTGCCAGCACCCATTTTATGGGCTTGTTGTTGCTTCTGGGCCAGAACTCCAAACAACTCTGTTTTTGCTTTGTTTCCAGGGTCATAGCAAGGCTGATTTTAGGGAACTTTGGCTTCCTAATCTGTTGTTTAGCCACCCCCCCCCAAATTATGTACATTATCAATAAGTGGCGAAAAACAGGTCAGACTAGCTCCCCCAAGTCTAGGGTTACTTTTACTTACCATTTCTTTTCATCTCTAGTTGCGTCCCTGATAGTGCACCCACACAGTGCTCTGCTTTCTGGAGACTTTCAGAGTCTTTGACTCTATTATGGACTGTAGTTAGTGAAATCATTAAATTCTATGCAATTGCACAAAGAGAAAGTTTAAGTTGTTTGAAAATTTGCTTATGCAGCTTTTGGCGAAGTGGCAAATCCCAGACTGTCTTGCTGGTAAACATTAGTGCCTTTTGTGAAAGATCACTTTATATTCACTCATAACTGAGTAACCAATAACTTGTTAACCAGTGGAATGTTTGAACAGGTGGTTTTCTGAGGATTCCACAACTGTTCCAGTCTTTCCATAACCCCATCCCTAGCTGTGTGGAAATATGATGCCGGCATCACATTTAGAATTTGCAAATAGACCTTTTTACAAAAATTAATCCAGTTCAGATGAAAATTTCGAAAGATTTCCTGTGAGCTGTTCTCCATTTATTTCCGGTAACACTTCATGAACGAATCAGTTCTGTTATTTTATTTCATTTTAATTTTACATGCTGTTCCAATTCTCGGGGAATTGGGGTTGAGCAACAGATCATTTGAAGTATATTCATCGAAACAATTTGGTAACCTCGACTCCGCAAATTCGCAGTCATTTCAAAACCTGATGGCCGTGAAATTCGGCGACACAACAAATGCCGTTGTAATAATATTTTTAAAGGGATGATATTCACTTCATCACTTTAACAATGAACAAACGTTGCGCATCTGCGTTGTAGTTCTGCGACGTAATTACCTGTTCTCAAGAATCCCTTGTGGTTCTCCCAACTGTGTCCTCCGTTCGGTAGCCGAAAGTAAGCAGCCTTCAGTCGGTCTCATGCATCCCCTGCCGGTCTGATGGCATGCGTGTGAGGTAAAGCGACGCTGAGGGACGATTGTATGCGACACTGCTGTCTGGAAGGAATGGAGATGGAGGAGATTAAGGAGCGAGTATCGGGACAGGGACACGGAGAGGCTTGCTAAGAGAAGGGTTAGAAAAACAGGGTGGGCAGTCCCTCATAACGCACTCCAATCAAAATCTTAACCTCTTTGGGATTCTGGCGAGATCATTTCACCTCGAGAAATTTTTGCGTCAGGCATGAAATTTTAAGGAAAGCACCTGCACGAGCACAATGTCGTCACTGTTTTTGTTTTGACACAAACAGCGATGTAGAGCAGTGAACTGCAATGAATGACAAATAACTGCAGGTCAGGGACCCTCTCAGTTTTCTAGAACCCTAAACCAGCAACTTTTTAATGTAAAAAAATACTGCATGGGCAGCCATCAAATTTTAAGTGAACCTTAAATCCGCCCATGGGATAAGAGCACACAAGTGTTCGCGTCAAGCTGCACTACACCGAAATTGTTGAGGCAACCAGGCAATAACTTTGTTGAGTGGTTTATATATATATATATATATATATATATATATATATATATATATATATACACACACACACACACACACACACACACTGCCCGGCCAAAAAAAAAAGTCGCACACTCAAATATTAGGTTGGAACCCCTGTAGCTTTGATTACAGTGCATATTCGTCTTGTCATTGTTTTGACAACTATATGCAATGCCAGAACATTTATTTTCAATCAGTAATGCCATAATTTTTGGCCGAGATCTTGTCTTCAAGACATAATGGTTGAACCACTCGGTGGTCTTTCTTGAGCACATCCCAATAACTTTTAATGTGGTTAATGTCAGGACTTTGTGGTGGCAAATTTGTTTGTGAAAATGATCCCTCATACTTGTTTTGGTCATTCATGGTTTTCTTTGCTAAATACAGGCCAATAACTTGCCCGTTCTGAAATACTGTAACATCTTTTCCACCATCAGGGGATGTGTCTTCCGACATGATTTTTAAAGAAATGAGTAGCGACGCGCTTCATTAGTCAGGGTAAAAATTATTATTGCCAACTGAAACATTAATAACCGCAATAATGATCCAATTATAGAATTTGTTAATTAATTTCCAAACGGTGACTTTTTTTTTGGCCGGGTAGTGTGTGTGTGTGTGTGTGTGTGTGTGTGTATATATATATGTATATATATATTTTTTACATTGGATAGTATGATCAGATTCAGACTGGAAACCCTCCCTGTAACTTCCTGACCCTTCGCTTTGCTTTATTTGATTTGCCCGATATAATGCGGCATAAGGTTCGGATGACTGATGTTGGCAGTTTCATGTGTACTGCCTCATTCACGGGAAGATTTTGGAGGGGCTTAACTGAAGACCATGAGAAGTCCACTTAAATTGTTGTTGCTGATACAGGATTTTTCCAGTTGGCCTACCCAAAAATTTACTCTGCGCAGTGCGGGCACCGCCTGCACCTGACGTACCGTTGTTGATGTTATTGTTCTAACAAGCATGGGAGATGCAGTGTTTCATTGCTTCAGCATTACACGCCATTTTTCTTTTTCTTTTTTTTTTTTTTTTGCATTTGGACTCCTGGCACTATTTCAGTCACTGTTAATGCTTTCTCCAGTGTACCATTCTGTTGGCTGACTTTGACTGAAAAGCGGACTTCGTAGAAGGGTAATATGCTTGAGATTCACCAGTACTTTTGGCTACAGGTCTCCCCCCTAGGCCCGTGTTTTTTCTGCTTGATGGTGCATGTGTTACAAATAGCTACTTTTTCGTTGACTGAATGCACCTAGTTCGCCTTTGCCCGTCTTGTTGTCCCTATTCTGTTTAGCTTTATCGCTTCCCACTCATCCATACTGAGGGTGAGTGCGCCTTTAAACACTAATGGTTCCTGCCATTGTCGTGGGCTACTCATCTCCCTTGCTGCTCGATTCGTAAAATCGCCCATAGGCGCTAGAGGAGACTGTGTGAAAGGGCTTCAGTGCAGATGAGGGGGTACAGATGTCGTCGGGGGCTAGGTGTTGCCTAACTGCTTCGATCGCCTTGTGTGACCTTCCCGAGCCGCGTCACTGCTAGTTTGAGGTTCTGACCGGTCATCCGTAACCCTTCCTTGGGACCTAGTGCTTTTTCAGAATTGCGACGGGCGCGATTGTATTAGTCGATCGGCCATTTCTGAAAAGTGCTCTATTTTTGGAAAAAAAATTAGGAAATAATTACATTTTGGGACCTATAGTGGAGACTGCGGTCCAATGAGCCATGGGGACCAATGAGCCATATCACTATTTTGCGATCAATTAACGACAGAGCTGCTTCAAATAGGCAAAATATTTGACCATTGACTGATGAGTCATGGGGATAAATGAGCCATATCATTATTTTGCCTATTTTAAACACCTTTGGCATCGATTGATCACAAAATAGTCATATGGCTCATTGGACCCTATGGCTCATCGGACCCCAGTCTCCCCTACTATGTGATAGCATATAGTCCCAGGTGCTCACCTAGGGGTTCTAGGTTTTTGGCACCCTCGTGCAACCTTTTGAAAATCGCGATTAACTTTATCCCCTTCCGCTAAATTTTCATTTCGATCAAGATTTGCATCATACATAGAATTGGACATAACTTGTAAACCAGTAGCAATAGAATCATGATTTTGGTGTCTATGTGTAGTGTTTCAATCCCAACGAATTGAATAAACATCATTTCAAGCTGCTTGGAGCAGTTTTTCATGACGAAAATTCAATATGGCCACCAAAATTGGTAAGTTTTACCAAAATATCCACAAACTTTACATGATATGAAAAATAAGGACTATATGACTCTGTGTGTATGAAAATATATCCCTTAGGTAACCTTTCTGCATCAAAATCTGCTTACTAAAGTTTCATATCCTGGCATAAATATTCCATCAGAGGTCATTTCCAAAATTTCAATTTCGCGACATTTTCGGAATACACATTTTCAAATATCTCGCCCACGAATCATCATACAGATAAGATCTTGGTGTCAAAACATATATTTTCAATGTCAAGAAATCCAATAAACACGCTTCCAAATACCCACAACCAGTTCGTTATTGTAAAATCCAGGATGACTAATAAAAAATGCCACCAAAAATGATTATTTTATATTACTAAGCTGCTTCAACTTTTTTTATTCAACACCAAAAATGATAGATATGCACATTCCATATTAAATGAATGTAACAGCATTATTTCTACAAAAAAAAACCTAATACAGCACCTTTAATGTAGGCCTAGGAAATATTAAAGTGCTTACTGCCAATATTAAATTGATAACTCCAAATGTTAAGTAGCGCGAAAACTAAAAGTCTCAAGGCATGGCCCTAAAACACCAATCACCGGAATAAAAAAATGACACAGAGATATGATCGTTTGGAAACCATACCAAATTAGAAGAGAGCGGATTCAACAGATTTTGAGATCCAGATCCATACAAGTAACAGATGGATGCTGCCTGATAAGAGTGGCTTATCTAGTGACTGGTAAAATAAATTTATCATCTCATCCGCAGCAAAGGACATTTTGATAATCAGATCTTAAGCATGATAGTAATGTAATTTTATATTCGGCTATTTCAAACATTGTTAGTCTACATGGTGAAACATTTACAAGAGTAATGGTTACATGTTGACAATCAGGTTAATCATCTATGTGTTGCATAAAATTTCAATACATCGAGGTTTTTCTCAAAAGGTAAAACGAAGATGACATATTGTGCTCCAAATATCTCCACGAACTGCAATATCATGACATAAGACTCATTTCTCTTCTCCTGATTCAATGGCAAACGTTTTAGGATTGTGGCATTTCAGCTCTTCACTTTCACAGATGCACAGCTCGATACATGACAGTCCTGCAACATAGCATGGGCACTCCTCCCTGCAGCGAGTTTTCCCCTTGCAGTCACATGCGAGTCCGTCAATCATCTCTGCCGCAGTTGTACAGTCACACAATACAGGCTCAATTCCTTCTTGTGTGGTCTCCCACCCACTCTCAAAAGGTGATCCAGTGACAAGTTCTGGAGTACGAGCGTTCACCCACAGCCGCACTTGCCACATTGTCCTCAGTACATGCTGCAAGAACACCGGCTCACGGGGAGGCAGGCTTGACATCGCTGTGTCTTTCGTGTCGCCATCTTTGTTCGTAGACGGTTGAGATCTCCATGGAGTTGCTTGTGCTTTTCTGGACTGTCATACCACAGTGAAACAGTCATCTTTGCTGCATCTACTGCTGCAGTGGTGTCATCTTCAACAAGTGCCCCAGCAGCTACGTTACAAGTCTCCTGGACGGGCGCATATTCTTACTCTCTCCGTGTCAAATAAATCATTTGCTTGCCAAATTTTCAAGGAACTTGAATATTTAGTTTCAGACCTAAACTAGAAGAGGTGCGTAAAGCGCGAAGCAGTTGTTGATCTGTGCTCGGCGGACTGCATAGCAGCTTCATCAGGCACGCCGAGCACACCAGAGGCCTCGCTGCTGTCGTCCTGAGTGACTTGTTCAGCCGCTCGCTTGAATCTGTTGTTCTTATCATTTTAACTACAGAAGAATAAGGTTGGACCAAGGAATTCCTTTCATCTATTCTACTTTGATCCCTCATACTCTTTTAATTCACCTGCCATCGGGATCCGATGGTTTTCTCATCAAAATTATCTTATTATTCCGAGTCCATCCTGAAACTTCATAAAGTTATCTAGTACTTGCTGGGACTTTTACCTTTTATATTGATGATATTTCACTTTTGAATCAGAATTTTTGATTGTCGCTGAGTCTTTAGTAGCTTGTTTCAGATACTCCGTCTGATATGGGCCACAATTTAGATATATGCAAAAATTTCTATTCATTTTGCTTTTATGATTTATGCTAGATACTGTTTTATCTGTCTTTTACAAGTAATTTTTTACGCTTTTCTTGTGGCCCTGGTATTCGTACCTGACCGGCCCATGAAATTTTCTCTGCACCGGAGTTCCCGATACTGTAGGCCTATTTACCTCATTTATATACAGCCACTCAGAATCAAATTTTGTATGCGGGCGTACCCTGAGACGTGAGTGACGCCATCTTTGATTAATATGTTACTAATGGAATCAAATTAGGGTCAATAGTTTTGAGCATGTGTAAAAAAGTTTTGAACTTGTAGAAATATTTTGTGCGTGTGTAAAAAAGTTTTGAACTTGTAGAAATAGTTTTGTGCGTGTGTGAAAAGTGAAGTTGCGGATACGCTCAAATTTCCTTCCATCGCGTGCAAGCCTTTTTTCTACAAGCACAAACCAGATTTACGAACCTCGCATCTCTAGTTATGGCCCTATTTTTACTCTTGTGGGTAGACAAGCCAATCGATCACAGTCTTCTCTGCTGCTGCTGCCTCTCCCTCTACCTGGCCACACCCCTTCCACTGCAATTGTTGTCAGCTGAGTCTCGTTTCCCAGCCAGCATATAAGCAGCTCTGTTTCACTAACTCTGCCAGATTGTTGTTGCAGCATGCACTACTCTCCAGCATTTATCTTCGGTCTGACTTCCTGGAATGGACTCTGCTTGCCTCTGACGACGTCCGGCCTGCCCTGGTAAACCTGATTGCCTACTGCCTCTGACTCTGAGTTCTGCCTGTGTGCTTCCTGGTCTTCCAAGCCCCTGTCCAAGCCACCCATCTGGCCACTCCACTGCTTGTCTGTGTGGACGCAACCCAGTCTGCCAAGGCTCAAGCCAGCTTGCTCTGGTAGCACAGTAGTAACTCTCCCGCCTGCAGTGTGGGTGACCCAGGTTCGAAGCCCGCCATTGATGCTTGCTCCCTCAAATTACCAGAAGAGCTCCACTCATGCCTTAAGCTCATGATCCTGATCTATACTAAGCTACTCTGCACTGCATTCTGTTTGCCCCTGCCTCGAAGTCATCGAAAGTCTGTAAACATTCATTCCCACTGAGTGTGTTGCTTTTGGGTCCTGCCACTCTCCCTGTGAGTACAATCTAGCCAGAAATCGACCCAGCATACAATCCGACTTTCCTGAGCCGACTGGAGAAGATTGAAGCTGTCCTCCAGCACCATGAGGCTGTGATGTCTGCTGCCGCCTCTGACATCAGGCAATCCTTTGCGGCATTAGCCAACCACCTGAAGCAGCTGACAGCTATGGTGGCTCAACCCGCTGCCCCTCCTGCACCTGTACCAGCTCCTGACCCTGTGCTACCCATGGGGGCCCCAGAACCTCAAGTTGGAACCCCTGAGTGATATGACGGAAACCCAGAGACCTGCAACCCCTTTCTGTCAAACTACTCCCTGCTGTTCTCCCTCCAGCCCCGTACTTTCACTTCTGAGCAGGCGAAGGTGACCTTCATCATAAACCACCTCACGGGCCGGGCTTGTCTGTGGGGCACCACTGAGGGGGAGAGACAGTCGCCAGCCTGCATCTCCTTCCAGAGCTTTGCAGGGGAGCTATGTAAGGTCTTCAGTCTGGGGGTCTCCAGTTCCGAGGCCACTCAAGGACTAGTAATCCTGAAACAAGGGAGCAGGACGGTTGCTGACTACTCCATGGATTTCCGCACCAGAGCCAGTCGGAGCCATTGGAACCCTGCAGCCCAGGTGGACGCCTTCCTCCACGATCTGGCGGACTGCCTCAAGGATGACCTGGTCTTGTATGGGGTTCCCCCACACTCAACGGAACCATTGAGCTAGCCATCAGCATTGACCCCTGCATTCAGGCCGGCAGGCGGGAGAAACGTCAGGGGGCTCTCCACTGCCAGACGCCAGCCCAGTCCAGAGCAGGTCCCACTCGATTGTCAACCTTGCCTATTCCGCAGATGGGGGAGTTTGAACCTGTGCAGCTGGACCGTACCCGTCTCACCCCAGAAGAACTGGATTGTCGACGTCGCCTGAACCTGTGCCTGTGCTGTGCTAAGGAGGGTCATTTCGTATCAGCCTGTCCAGTACAAGGCTAACCCGTAGCCAGGGAGGTACGGTTGAGCTCAACAACACTACCTCTCTACAACCACAGATCATATCCCCAAGCCCGGCTCCTCCTTCCTGACGGTCCCCTCACCTTGGCTGCCCTGGTGGTCTCTGGTGCCGATGCCAGCCTCATGAGCGAGGAGTTAGGCCAGCCTCATGAGCGAGGAGGTAGCCCAGCAGTTGCGGCATTGTCGGGTTCTGCTGCCTTGTCTGGTCTCCGCCCAGACTTTAGACTACCACGGACTGGGTACCATTACCCACCAGACCACCCCAGTTCCCATCCTCCTGTCTGGCAATCATCACAAGACCATCCAGTTCCATTTCCTGAACTCTCCTGGCCTGCCACTCATCCTGGGCTATCCTTAGCTTTGGCGACATAACCCCTATATCGACTGGGAGTCCGGTTCCGTCCGTGAGTGGGGAACATCCTGCCACCTCACCTGCCTCAAGCATGCCTCTTCGCCGTTCCATTGTCCCACTACTTTTTGGGGTGGTTGGTATTGAGTTAAACACCAGGTCCATTTGGACCCAGAGCTTTTGATAACACCAAAGTAAGATAAATAAGTAGCGCACAAGGGTTAATAGTTCTTACACTGCAAGTTCACTGTGTGTGTGTGTGTGTGTGTGTGTGTGTGTAAGTAAGCATTGGCTTTGGTACTTGTGTAGATTCTGTGGCGAAGAGGTTGAGTCAGTGGATCATTTATTTTGGTGCTGCCCCTATGTAGGTCTGTTTTGGACAGGGGTTCAGAGGTGGCTGGCTTTATATTCAAGTAATTTTACACTGGATTTGCCTACCATACTTCTGGGCAGTCTAAAAAATGACTCTGGAAAAATAGTCAATATCATAATACTTCTTGGCAAAATTTTCATTTTTAAATCAAAATCTGTGGACACTTTGAGGACAGAGAGATGCAAACTCTTCATAAAACATCACAGTAAAATTGAATGTATGATGGCACACGAAAACAGTAGGTTAAGTGTATATAAGGATAGATGGAGGGCACTGAGAGTAGCAGAAGGATGGGAATGAAAATAACATAAGTAAATGTGTATGAGTCTATTAATATATGATGTTTGTATGAATGTATATTTGCTAAAGCATGAGTATATATGTATATATAATTATGATCAATGTATGTATTGGTGCATGTATGCTGTTAATTCATTTCAATTTACTCATTTTTGTATATATTCTAATTTATGTCATTGTCCGTTCACTGTATCATCTGTATATATGGGTGTAGGGTGCTGTCATGGGAGTCAAAGGGTGGGTGTATGGTGTGGTGATAGGAGTCAAAGGGTGGGTGTGGGGTCTTTGAGAAATTTATTGTAATTGAATGAATTCAGTAGACCCCCCAAAATGGGGTTGGTGGAGGGATTAGAAGGAAAAAAAAAAAAAGCATTGGCTTTGGTGACTCTAAAGCTGCTTGCAGTTCTGAAGCCTCCCAGGTATTAGAGACAAGAGGGATGAAGAGTGAGCAGCTCCTCCTCTGCTGCTGACGACATCATGGTCCCACCTTTTCTGATTTTTATGCAAGACTTCATTCCTTTTTTGTGCTCACTAATATCAGTGATGACATACAGTGTAGAGAAAGGTCAGAGCACAACAACAGTTTGAAGTCTAAACATCAGCAGTATTCTGCAGAAAACATCCAAACCTTTCTTGTCTGACATGCTTTCCCAGCACACAATGTGTTTTGGTTCCTGCCTGCTCTCTTTTGCAAGGCTTCTGGAATTTAAAAGCTCCTGGTGATTCTGTTTGGGGTTTAACAAAGGACCAGGGGCTGTTTGCACGCCAGCATGATAAATGGGAAACATTACTTTCTTGTGTCTTTTATATTTTCAGTGTGCAGAACACAACAGTCGGCAGTAAATGTTTGTCATGTGTGCAGCGTGTGGCCCTCTGTGTGCAGTGTGTAGCCCTGTATGGGCAGTGCATAACCCTTTGCATGCAGTGCTTACCCCTCTGTGTGCAATGTGCAGCATGCTGTGTGTGATGTCTTGCCCACTATGTGAAGTTTATTGCCTTCTGTGTTTCTTCTTCGTGGGTTGTGGTGACATGGTTTCAAAATATCAGCATCCTGAGAGCATAATTTGGATTTATTATTATTAATAATAATAATCCTGATTACAGATGAGGAAAACAAATTTAATTTTGAAATGACGTGAGTGGACTTCTTCCATCCAATAAATGAAGACTACAATGGAAAAACGATCAGAGTCCAAATTTTGCATTTTTGTCTATTTTTTGTATTACATATTTTTTGCATATATTTTCAGTGCTTTGTTTCTAAGATCATTTTGAATTTTTAATTCATCATTTCTCCACAACGTGAATATAACAAAAATGTGATAATCTCTCCACTGTGGTCTTCAAACATTTCAGCTCAATGTTCAATCATGTTGGGGTTTGCAGTCACATTTAAAATCTGAATAAAAAAATAATTGCTTCTTACAGTACATGTTAATCAAGTTTTATTCTCATAAGATCCTGGCTTTTTCTTCCCCACTATGCAGTGGATGGGGATATTGAAATGAGTGTTGTCTCTTCGTCCGTCAGTCTTTCACGCCTCTTTTCTGGGCCAGAACTCTGAAACTATTCACTATTTCTCAAGAAAATTTAACATAAGGATCTGAATATTTAGGGGTTCAAGCCCTGAAATTTTGCACATTGGTTGGAAGTTGTGTGTAAATGCTGACCAAGGCATTTTTAACTCAATCGACCTGATAAGGGCGCTATAATTCAAGAAAAACAGTTTTTCAATTTAAAGGTCATAACTCCTACGATAAAAGTCTGATTTACACGAAACTTGGTACAGACATTCCTTGGTCCAAACTCTACAACTTTCCAACAAGGACCTCTAAGGTCCGCCATATTAGATTTTCCGCTATAAATGCAAAAAATGGGCATGGCAAGGCACAAATCAGACTATAAATCAGCAATTGTTTGTCCTATAGCCATAAAACTCACAGGATATATTCATATAAGTACCTGAAACATACCCTGAAAATTTTATTCAAATTGACTGATAGGGGGCGCTATAAATGCAAAACAAAGCAGGGTGGTATGACACAAATCAAATTATAAATCAGCAATTGTTTGTCCTATAGCCATAAAACTCACAGGATATATTCATATAAACACTTCAAACATACCCTGAAAATTTCATTCAAATTGACTGATTGGGGGCGCTATAAATGCAAAACAAAGCAGCGTGGTATAACACAAATCAGACTATAAATCATAAATAGTTTTCCCAATCATTACAAAACTCACAAGATATGTCCACATAAGAACCTGAAACATAGCCTGAAAGTTTCAATCAAATCGATCAGTAGGGGGCACCACAAATGCACGAAATAGCCTAACATAATACAAATCAGACTATACATCATTACTTGTTGGTCCAATCATTACAATGGCAAAATAGGTCCACATAAATACCTGCAACATACTCTTAAAGTGGTTTTTGTCCCCCGCTGCCGCGGTAGCGAGCGGAGTGGGGAACATAGTATTCAGCTCCGTCCGTCCGTCCATTATGTCCCGTTTGTTGTGAACGCAATATCTCATGAACGGTTTGACCGATTTCATTCATCTTTGGTGTCAAGGTGTATAAGGGGGGTGCTCACAGCCCACTCGATTTACTTGACCTTGGCATTATTTTCAAGGTCATTACAACATTTTACCACTCACAAATACCTTGTCAACATGATATCTCAAGAACGGTTTGATCGATTCCATTCATCTTTGGTATCAAGGTGTATTAGGGCCGGGGGACATAGTATTCAGCTCCATCAGTCCATCCGTCCGGCCGTCCGTCCGTCACGCGAAATCTCAAGAACGCTTTGACCGATTTTATTCATTGGCTTCAATGTGTATTTGTGTGATACTCCGACCCCAGTCGATTTCCGTCACCTGGCGGGGGACATGGCCACGTTTAGTGGCAACACTTGTTAATTAAGCTTTTAAAGCTTTCAACTACTAATGGTCTTTCTTGGCTTGAACCCCGGAATTGCCGCTTGCGGCTATATTTATTATTTCTTTTCTTCTTCAGAAATGTTTTCGCAAATTCCCGTGAGATGGTAAATGGTAGAGAGCTGAAATTTTGCGCATTGGTTGGAAGTTGTGTGTAAATGCTGCCCAAGCCATGTTTAACTCAATTGGCCTGATGGGGGCGCTATAATTCAAGAAAAACAGTTTTTCACTTTAAAGGTCATAACTCCTACGCTGTAAGTCTGATTTACACGAAACTTGGTACAGACATTCTTTGGTCCAAACTCAACAAATTTTCCTGAGGACCCCCAAGGTTTGCCATATTCGATTTTCCGCCATTTTCAATTTTTTGAAAAACACATTTTTGACACATCTCCTTCCAGGCCGTTGGTCCGATTCCTTCGAAATTCGCTGTGGATCATCAATGGACCAAACTTATCAAAGATAGCATAAGGCTTGTTGAAATCTCATTTCGTTTCCAAGATATTGACCAATGAACTTCAGCAGGGCCGTGGCTTAGCACATAAATGGACAAAAGTCAACAACCATTGGGCCAATCATCACGGAACTCGCAAGATATGTCAATATAAGTAACATACCTTGACAGTTACTCGCAAATTGGTTCATAGGGGGCGCTATAAATGCAAAAAATGGGCATGGCATGACACAAATCAGACTATAAATCAGCAATTGTTTGTCCTATAGCCATAAAACTGACAGGATATATTCATGTAAGTACCTGAAACATACCCTGAAAATTTAATTGAAATTGACTGATAGGGGGCGCTATAAATGCAAAACAAAGCGGCGTGGTATAACACAAATCAGACTATAAATCAGCAATTGTTTGTCCTGTAGCCATAAAACTCACAGGATATATTCATATCAGTACCTAAAACATACCCTGCAAATTTTATTCAAATTGAATGATAGGGGGCGCTATAAATGCAAAATAAAGCAGCATGGTATGATACAAAACAGACTATAAATCAGCAATTATTTGACCTATAGCCATGAAACTCACAGGATATATTTATATAAGTACTTGAAACATACCCTGAAAAATTAATTCAAATTGACTGATAGGGGGCGCTATAAATGCAAAACAAAGCAGAGTGAAATAACACAAATCAGACTATAAATCATAAATAGTTTTCCCAATCATTACAAAACTCACAGGATATGTCCACATAAGAACCTGAAACATAGCCTGAAAGTTTATATCATATTGACCAGTAGGGGGCGCCACAAATGCACAAAATAGCCTAACATAACACAAATCAGACTAGACATCATAAGTTGTTGGTCCAGTGATTATACTGGCAAAACAGGTCCACATAAATACCTGCAACATACTCTTAAAGTGGTTTTTTTCCCCCGCCGCCGCGGTAGTGAGCGGAGCAGGGGACATAGTATTCATCTCCGTCTGTCACGTCCGGCCGGCCGTCCATCATGTCCCGTTTGTTCTTAACGCGATATCTCAAGAACAGTGTGACCGATTCCATTCTTCTTTGGTGCTAAGGTGTATTGGTGGGATACGCCGACCCCAGTTGATTTTCGTGATCTTGGCATTATTCTCAAGGTCATTACGACCATTTGACCGCTTAAAAATACCTTGTCAACATGATATCTCAAGAACGGTTTGAACGATTCCACTCATCTTTGGTGTCAAGGAGTATTAGGGGCGGGGGATATAGTATTCAGCTCCATCCGTCCGGCCGTCCGTCCGTCCCATCCCGTTTGTTGTGAACGCGATATCTCAAGAATGGTTTGACCGATTCTATTCATCTTTGGGGTCAAGGTGTATTAGGGCCGGGGGACATCGTATTCAGCTCCATCAGTCCATCCGTCCGGCCATCCGTCCATCACGTCCCGTTTGTTGTGAACGCGAAATCTCGAGAACGCTTTGACCGATTTTATTCATCTTTGGCTTCAATGTGTAATTTTGAGATACGCCGACTCCAGTCAATTTCTGTCACCTGGCGGGGGACATGGCCACGTTTAGTAGCAACGCTTGTTAATTAAGCTGTTAAAGCTTTGGACTACTAATGGTCTTTCTTGGCTCGAACCCCGGAATTGCCGCTTGCGGCTATATTTATTATTAGGCCCGAGCCTGGCCGAAGCCGGCGAGGGACTATTAAAACCGCATGGTTCCATTATTATTATTATTATTATTATTATCCTTTCCCCGCTTTGAACGCAAATTTGACCCCTTGAACATTAACGAAAAGTCAATTTTATTCGACCAAAAATTCAAGCCTGGCGAAAAAATTTTTTATTTGAAGTCCCTAAAAAAAAATATTGAAAAAATGACTTGGCCATGCCCTGTCAAAAATCAAAATACATTACGCTAATGGGAGCCCACCCCAAACTTTTTTCCATGTAGAAGAATGAAACTTGGTACAGACATAGCCCATGTTGGGACAAGTTAAAAATTACATTATGGCCCCACCCTAAACCCAACAGGAAGTCGGCCATATTAGGCGGAAGCGTGGCATATGAAATCACACCCCCGCATACTTTCAACATCTCCTCCTAGGGTTTTCATCCAATTTGCACCAAACTTGGTGAAAATTACCTACACACGTTTGGTCAAAAGTTACTATTTACATTTTTGATAAAATGTTGGGCGTGGCTGTGATTAGCTTACAACAAAGCGGCCATTTTCAGAAGTATAAAAGTATGCATATCTCACGCATACAGTGTCGGATTGAGTTGGACCCAATGTAAAATCTGTGCGAATGACAATTTGAACACAATGATATGTAACTTCTATAGCTGTATGGCAAAATGGCTCTTTGACGCCCCCTACATTTTTTGAATGGGAGAAAAAAATTTTTTTTGAAATAGTTAAAAGAAATTTGGTACACACATCTATCATGTCAAACTGAACCAAAAAGCAAATGAGTACACACCCCTGTTTTTAATCGTGTTCCCATGGCAACAACAAAAATGCACAATTCAAATGAATGGGTTTTTGGCTTTGACCACTTAAACTTAAACAAAAAGTCAATTTTATTCGACCAAAAATTCAAGCCCGACGAAAAATGTTTTTATTTGAAGTCCCCAAGAAAAAATATTGAAAAATGACTTGGCCCCGCCCCATCAAAAATCAAAATACATTACGCTAATGGGAGCCCACCCCAAACTTTTTTCCACGTAGAAAAATGAAACTTGGTAGAGACGTTGCCCATGTTGGGACAAGTAAAAAATTACATTATGGCCCCACCCTAAACCCAACAGGAGGTCGGCCATATTGGGCGGAAGTGTCGACATATAAAATCACATACCTCGTACTTTCAACATCTCCTCCTAGGGTTTTCATCCAATTTGCACAAAACTTGGTGAAAATTACCTACACACATTTGTGGTCAAAAGTTACTATTTACATTTTTGATGAAATGTTGGGCGTGGCTGCGATGAGCTTACAACCAAGCGGCCATTTTTAGAAGTATAAAAGTATGTATATCTCACGCATACAGTGTCAGATTAAGTTGGACACAAAGTAACATTTGTGCAGAATGATAACCCAAACACACTGATACATAAAATGGTTCTCCAGCGCCCCATATATTTTTGGAATGGGAGGAAAAAAATTATTTTTACTTAGTTAAAAAAAATTAGGCATTTGCAAATTGTACACTGAAAGACAAGATATGCTGTCCTCTCATTGTTGAGTGGCCCCACCGGTCACAAGGGAGGTGATCAGCCAGGGGGACGAGGGCCATAACACCGCTTGCGGTTTTAATTATTATTATTATTATTATTATTTCTTTTCTTCTTCAGAAATGTTTTCGCAAATTCCTGTGAGATGGTAAATGGTAGAGATCTAAAATTTTGCACATTGGTTGGAAGTTGTGTGTAAATGCTGCCCAAGGTATTTTTCACTCAATCGGCCTGATGGGGGTGCTATAATTCAAGAAAAACAGTTTTTTACTTTAAAGGTCATATCTCCTCCGTTGTAAGTCTGATTCACACGAAACTTGGTACAGACATTTTGTGGTCAAAACTCTACAACTTTCCCATAAGGACCTCTTAGGTCTGCCATATTAGATTTTCCGGAATTTTGAATTGTTTGAAAAACACATTTTTGAGATCTCCTAGGCCGTTGGTCCGAATCCTTTGAAATTCGCTGTGGATCATCTTTGGACCAAGCCTATCAAAGATTGCATAAGGATTGTTGAAATCTCATTTCGATTCAAAGGTATTGACCAATAAACACAACAGGGGCGTGGCTTAGCACATAAATGGATAAAAGTCAGCAACCATTGGGCCAATCATCACAGAACTCACTGGATATGTCCATATAAGTACCAGGAAAACACCAAGACAGTTTCATGCAAATCGGCCCATAGGGGGCGCTATAAATGCAATAAATAGGCATGGCATGACACAAATCAGACTATAAATCAGCAATTATTTGTCCTATAGCTATAAAGCTCACACAATATAGTCATATAAGTACCTGAAACATACCCTGAAAATTTTATTCAAATTGACTGATAGGGGGCGTTATAAATGCAAAACAAAGCAGCATGGTATAACACAAATCAGACTATAAATCAGCAAAAGTTTATCCTATAGCCATAAAACTCACAGGATATATTCAAATCAGTACCTGTAACATACCCTGAAAATTTCATTCAAATTGACGGATAGGGGGCGCTATAAATGCAAAACAAATCAGCGTGGGATAACACAAATCAGACTATAAATCATGAATACTTTTCCCAATCATTACAAAACTCACAGGATTTGTCCACATAAAAACCTGAAACATAGCCTGAAAGTTTCAATCAAATCAACCACTAGGGGGCGCCACAAATGCAAAAAAGGGCGTGGTATTAAACAAATTAGATTATGAATCAGAAATTGTTTGTCGTATCGCCACAAAACTTGCAGGATATGTCCACATAAATACCTGGAACATACCTTAACAGTCTCATAGCAATCAACCCCAAGGGGGAGCTACAAATGCAAAAAATAGCCTAACATAACACAAATCAGACTATACATCATAAGTTGTTGGTCCAATCATTACACTGACAAAATAGGTCCACATAAATACCTGCAACATACTCTGACAGTGGTTCTTAATTAAGCTGTTCAAGCTTCCAACTACTAATGATTTTTCTTGGGTTGAACCCCGGAATTGCCGCTTGCGGCTATATTTCATTCTTGTTTTATTGTTTAAAAAAATAATTCATTTTTTGAACCAGCAATATTTCTCGGTGATTGGAAACCTTTTGTATGGCACTGTGCATTCAGTAAAACATAATTAGCGTAAATCACATGAAAATATGAATGACAAAAAATTGATGCCCTTTCTGATCTCATGAATTACTGTAAACTCTCTTTGAGTCTCAGCTTTGTGGTAAATGCGCTTGAATTCTAATGAAGTTCACAGGCATAGAAATATGTGCAATTTGATGAAACATCAGTTGGTTGTGTCTGTAGTTCTATTTCTTGAGCTTGCACCTGCGGCTGTTTAAAGTGATGTGGGAGGTTATGAGAAGAATAGCACCTGCAAAAACAAAAAAGAAATAATCACACCTCTTTATCTGCCCAAGCGAATGTCCTTGTGCTGGCAGAGCAGGAGTTGTTTGAAGGTCTTCTTGAAGGACGCATTGCAGAGAGCATAGCAGGCTGGATTGATGGTGCTGTTGCTGTAGCAAAACCAGTAACTGAGAGTCCATATGCTGGTGGGAACACAGGTTGAGCAGAACGTGGTGATGATCACCAAGATGTGATAGGGTACCCATGTGACCACGAAAGTGACAAGAATGGCCATTATTGTGCGTGTCACCTTTTTCTCACGAGATGGCGGTGCCTTCTTCTTGGGCTGCTGCTTTGCCATTGTATTTAGGCTGTGAGCTGTGGGGTTTCCCTCATAACCTGCAGGGGCCTCAGCAATTTCATTTCTCTCAGGATGTACTGGCGCACTCGGCTCCTCCTCCCCAAAGTCACCTGTTCCGCCATTCTGGCTCCTCTCAATGCGATAGGTTTTCACATTGCTGCCATCACAGGGCATGGTGATATGGTTTCCTACTTCGATGCTGGATGGGTTGTCCCGTTTTAGCTTGCACTTGCCCTTCTGGACATGGCTCTTGCTGGCCCTGGAAATCTGCCAATACAGTAAGATCATGATAGTAACAGGCAGGTAGAAGGAACCAATGGCGGTGAGAAAAATGATGGTTGCATTGGACAAGAACTGGATGTAGCACTCGCCCTCTGGCACAGTGCGCTCACCTACGATAAACTGCCAGAACAAGATGGGCGGGCCCCACAGGAGGAAGGAAAGAACCCAGGCTGCTGCAATCATGGTGCCTGCAATCTTGGTGGTCCGTCTTGCAGGGTAGCTGAGTGGCTTGGTGACGCAGAAGTAACGGTCAAGGCTGATGACGAGGAGATTCATGGAAGAGGCATTGCTGACCACAGCGTCCAAAATCAGCCAAAGGTCACAGACTGCTGGACCCAATGGCCAATATCCAACCACAATGTAGACTGTGTTCAGGTTCATGGTGCCGACCCCAATGATCAGATCTGCACATGCCAGGCTAAAGAGGAAGTAGTTGTTTATGGTCTGGAGGCTCCTGTTGATTATGATTGAGAGAATGACCAGTATGTTCCCAGTTATTGTGAGGAGACTGAGGGACCCAGCGGACAGGACAATGATCGCCACCTCCACTGCCTGGTAAGGGCCCTCGGACTTAAGTGCGTCTGTCTCATTACCTGCAGTGAAGTAAGAGATGTTGGAGAAGGTGGAGAGGGTAAGCTCGAGGATTCTGCGCTCCATCTGTATGGTCCTGGTGAATCTTGAGTTGTCAGTGTTTCACCTAAACCAAATGAAGGAAAGACATTTTTCAGCATGAAGAGCTTGTTTCTTACACAAAGATTCAACGAGGTCCTGGACTAAAACTAGTGTTGTCACCGATGTTCTCCATTAAAAATGCGATTTAATTTTGGAATAGGCTCTACCTGTGTTTAAGTCAGGGTTTGAACTGTATTTGTAAATATTTTTTACATTTTTCATTTGTTTATTATTTTTCATTAATCATTTGTATTCGCTGTTTTTATGATGGCATTGCATATATGAGTTCATTGGTTTTCATTCACCGGTCACTTTCTACATGCTTTCTGTTTTCATTTCCTTACACTTCTGCACTCGCCCTCCCCTTCCTGTTTCTCTGTAAGCGCAACTTATGTCTACCTTTGTAGTCACGCTTCCCTCCATGTTCTGTCTGCTCGCACTCACCTGTTTCCTCTTTCATCAGTCCCTTTTTTCCCTTTAAATTCTGCTTCCTGTCTGGGCTCAATTGTGAGTTTGTTTTCTGGTACTTCCAGAGCTGACTTACGAGATTCCTTGTTTATCCTTTTTTATGCCCCCGCCTCGAAATTCGAGGAGAGGGGGCATTATGTAATGGCCCAAGTCATCCGTCTGTACGTCCATCTGTCTGTCCGTTAACCAATCGTCTGTCAACCAATTTTCTTGAAAACGGTTCAACCCAATGGGACTATTTTTGGACAGTGGCTTCGGGATGACTAGAGGACGGTTCTGTGTGAAAACAATAAGGTTGCCACGGCTGCCATCTTGATTTTCATTTCCGGACGATTAAAAGAGAATGACTCGTCTGATCGATTCGATTTTTGGTATGTATGTTTGGGGTGCCAAGAGGAAGGTTCCTTTTGAATATAGCCATGCTGCGACTTTCAATATGGCCACTACGGCAGCCATCTTCATTTTCGTTTCCAGAAAGCCGTCTTGATTGAGTTTCCGGACGATTAAAGGACAACGACTCATCCGATCGATTTGATTTTCCGCCTGTATGTTTGGGGTGACTAGAGGAAGGTTCCTTTAGAAAAAGAGCATGCTACCACTTTCAATATGGCCGCCACAGCAGCAGCCATCTTCATTTTCGTTTCCGGACGATTAAAGGACTGCGACTCATCCGATGGATTTGATTTTGGGTGTGTATCTTTAGGGTGACTAGAGGAAGGTTCCTTGCCAAAATGTATGTGCTCCAACTTTCAATATGGCCGCCACGGCAGCCATCTTCATTTTCGTTTCCGGACGATTAAAGGACAATGACTCGTCCGATGGATTTGATTTTTGGTATGTATGTTTGGGGTGACTAGAGGAAGGTTCCTTTCCAAAACGGGCGCGTTCCTACTTTCAATATGGCCGCCATCGCAGCAGCCATCTTCATTTTGGTTTCCGGACGATTTAAGGACAACGACTCGTCCGATGGATTTGATTTTGGATACGTATGTTTGGAGTGATTAGAGGAAGGTTCCTTTCCAAAACAGGCGCGCTCTGACTTTCAATATGGCCGCCATGGCAGCCATCTTCATTTTGGTTTCCGGACGATTTAAGGACAACGACTCGTCCGATGGATTTGATTTTGGGTATGTATGTTTGGGGTGATTAGAGGAAGCTTCCTTTCCAAAACGGGCGCGCTCCGACTTTCAATATGGCCGCCATGGCGGCCATCTTCATTTTCGTTTCTGGACGATTAAAGGACAATGACTCGTCCGATTGATTTGATTTTGGGCATGTATGTTTGGGGTGACTAGAGGAAGGTTCCTTTCGAAAACGGCCAAGCTCAGACTTCCAATATGGCAGCCACGGCAGCCATCTTTATTTTCGCTTTTTTCTCTACAATATTCATACATTTTTACATGTATGATGGATATGCTTTTATGGCATGAGCTCAAATCAAACAACAGTACAGTCAATGTTTTCTTGAGACAACATTCAGGCGGGGGCATATGCCATGCTTTTCGTTGCTCTTGTTTAAATTTTTTAAAATAAATTTGGCATCACCCAAGTCTAGAATGCTCGTATGCTCGTATACCACCCCATGTAGCCATCTTGGGAGAGCGAAGACTCTCCTCCAAAGCAGCCACTGCTTCTTTACACTCATAGCTCGAAACTTCGCAAGTTCAGAATGAGGGCGGAGGATACCTGAACATGAGCAAGCTTAGAATCTGACTGACGAGCACCTGGCTGGCTAACAAGAGGCGCTGAAGCAATGAACAAAGCTACCATTCTAATATCCCAACTTGGCAGTCCCTTCCCAATTTATTTCCCTGTCATGCAAAGCCAATTGTGCGCTGCACTGAAAAGGCTACTGATCACTACCGGCTGGTACGACCCGCGTTGTGGTGGTCAGTACTGCTCCGCAATGCAGCGCCTTAACCAATGGGGACCTGCCAAGATGAGGTCATGAAAAACGTGAATAATCGTCACGTGATGCACATGTCAGGCAAGCATCGGACATCTGCCATAGAGAATCATTGAAAACGAGACGCAAGAAACTGCTTGTTATTCGTTTTTTATCTATGGAATGAAGTGGAAATGTGTGCTCAAAGGTATTTTCAAAATAGAATTACTCATCCCGAAGCATATATCAATGAATATTAACTGATTACACTAAATGAATGGGCGAATGACGAGTGGTAAATTTAGTCACGCTCCTCCCTTTCTCCCCCGTCCTGGGCTGTGACTTATGCCCAGGCAACCTGGTTAACCTGCTGCCTTCTGATAATTATGTAGACCCACCAGCAGCGATAGGTGTAAAAAGCTCCTTTAGTAGTCTTCACAAGCCTTGTTCCCTTACCTAGCATTATTCTTGAACATCAACATATTTTACATACACTGCGAGGTTTGAAATAAGCGGTATCGCATCATATTTGCGATCTAAAAATGCCTACTTCCGAACCAAAATGAACAATTCCGGACAAATGACTCGCAGCCGCTGTGAGAGAAAATCCTACCAACATAGGTGGAATAACTTCAAATTCTAGCACAGAATCATACAACTAGTGTATTATCAAGTAGGTTAACGAACTGTTACCAAGCTAGCTTGCCGTTACAAACCTGTCACAGGGGTCACAATTTAAAGTATGAATACAAAGTCTCCCCTGGTATCCTGCCGTGATTCGAGCATTGAACTTGTTGCTTTTGCATTTCTGTACCTGGCTAAGCGCAAACGAAAAAAGGTTTGTTTTTGTTGCGGTTTTGTGTTATCTGGACTGCCCCTTATCGGTGTTTCCCCGTTAGCTGTCGATGGTGAAGTGAATTTTGTTCAGAGCCATTGTTGCTAATGCTGGGTCTGCTCTGCTTAGCCAGGAATGCGTTTCTCGAAACAACAGGTGCTAACTTACATAGTTGGAGCAATTGACAGTGAATGGACGAACTACATAAGTTGCTAGCGTAGTTATCAACTATGCTTTTGGGAAACCCACCCCAGGTCCCCATTATCTACACAAGTTAGATTTAAAATAAAAGTTGATAAAATCGCCTAAAAACCTATTTTTTCTAACTCGGCACATTGCCTCCTGTTATTCGCTTGCCCGACTTCCGGGTTCAGTGAATGACGTTCACCTTATGCACAGGCTATTTTTAGACATCGGGCAGGTCCCCATTGAGCCAACCCGGATATCCTCTGATTACAGTTCCTTTCTTGCCCATGTTTCCAATTCAGCCTAGTTCTCTGTGTACGATCATGTCCTTGTTTATGATCCTTGCTGGATTCCCTGCCTTAAGATTTTGCATGTCCCATAAAGTTGGTGTACCTGCTGTGTGGTCGTGGATCTCTGGACCATTTTTGGATTTCTATTTGGATTGTCCTTTTTGTGCTGCACTCCACCAGTGTGTCACTGAACTAGTTTGTCTGACCAAGCTCTCAAATAAAACCACTTAACTAAGCTGCAGCCTGCGTGAGTTCTTATTCTGCCTCCTGTCAGCCAGTGAAACAGTCCCTGGGATTGCAAATTATAAATCAAAGTGTATGTGCCTGAGTGCTTAAAATAACTGTTATTTTTATCTTAACGAATTCATATATGATTTCATGAACATTAATATGAACTTAGAGAATGATTCTTCAGCTAAGGGGCATGTACTCCAGCCATTTAAGTCTCAGCCCTGTTAATTGAGTGCAAATACACACCTAACAGCTGTACAGGTAACTCTTCCTCACTACAGACTTCCAAGGTCAAGATGGGGGCTGCAGGGTTCCACTGTTCTTCAGGGATTTCAGCAGGACCTAGAGAAGCACCACAGGAGCAGTTTAGCACCAAAGTTTTGTTACGGACACTCACACTGACCAAGACCTTCAAAAGTGCTTGCACACTGGCACAATTATTAATCTCTGCAATTCCAGCGTGGTTCACCCAATGTAAATCTAAGTACTGCCAAAAAAACAACTGTCTGCACAAAAAAATTTTTTGCTCTCTCTCTTTTGCAATATTATGGGCTTGGGTTTTTAAGTCCTCAGCATATACAGTATAAAGACAAAGCAAAGATTGTTGTAACTCATTGGGCTGCACCTTTATTCGCCAAGAGAGCGCAGGGTGGCACAGTTTCACATGAAATTGTTATTTTTCGCACCACACTGACAAAACACCTACTTGTCATGCAGCCTGATAATGTATGTAATGCCTCCAGTTTTGAGCCGAGTCTGTTAGTTTCCTTTTGTTTTTGTTGTATAATCACTTAGATCAAAACAACTGGTGGCACATACATGGTCATTCATATGTCTTGTGAGAAAAGATTCATCCTGCACCTGCTACAGGGATTGGAGTTTCAGGATTTGTCAGGCCACTGCCGCAGCTAGGCTGTTAACTAGGTCCAGGAATTGATGCCACATTACCCCCATCCTAAATTCCCTACACTGGCTTCCCATCACTTTCAGGATACAATTTAAAGTCCTGGTCATTATATATAGAGCCCTTCATGGTCAGGCCCCTGATTATATTCGCGCCCTACTTCATCCATATGTCACTAGCAGGTCACTTAGGTCCTCAAATCAGGAGCTACAGGTTGTTCCTCGGACACGGCTTAAAACAAAAGGTGATCGTGCCTTCCAAACAATGGCACCTAATTTTTGGAATCCTCTCCCACTACAGCTGCGAACTGCACCCTCCGTAGAAAACTTTAAGGCACAACTAAAGACTCATTTGTTTAGTCAGGCATTTGTCTAGTTGTCTGTTCTTCTACGTTTGTGTTACTGGTAGTAGTGTTTAGCAAATCCACATGGAACTGGTGGCACTGAGCATGCATCAACGGAGCCAGTGGGGCTTGCTACGGCCTTAGTCACTGGGGAGGTCCATATGGTAGTGTTTAGTAAATCATTAGTGATCTTACAGTCTGGTGTAAGTGTAGGGCTTCTGTGCTGCAGGAAGTGGATGGAGGGGTGTTGACTGTTTCCTGACCAGTTTGCTAATAATTTCCCACTTAGCACATGACACAGGACGGTATTTTTTTTCTAACATGCAGTAGTTTTTCCAGTGCCTCACCCCATTTTTTTTTCTGTCTCTTTCCGAGGATCTTTCCGTCCCCCACCCTGACCATCCGTGGACCATCCAAACCCTGTCCCTCACCATGAGCGCTGGCTGCTGCTGTCCTGCTGTCCTGATCCGGTCCTGATCCAGTTCTGCACCATCCTCTACATGCCACTTCCTGGAGTGACCGATGCCACTGTTTAGATGGACTTTAATTGATCTCTTTTTCCATTTCCATTCCGCTTTATTTTGTTATTAATTAGCTAGCCCGCGGAGGATGGGATTCCCCACAATAGCCGGGTTCCTCCTGAGATTTCTTCCCACTGGGGAGTTTTTTCTCACCACTGTTTTGAGGATTTTTCTATCTACTGGGAGTTTTTTGCCTCATTTGCTGTAGTGGGGAAAAGGATTAGGCTGGGCGCTGCCCTTTCACTAACTACAGTCCATAATACTCATGAACTTGACTTGACTTACTGGCATTTGAATCTTTCTGTGTTCTTATTCTATCCCTATTTTTATTGTATTTTATTCTTTTCTCTATGTAAATGACTGTGAAGCACTTTGTGACCCTGTCTGTGAAAGGTGCTATACAAATAAACTTTACTTACTTACTTACTTACTTACTTACTTACTTACTTACACTTCCTGCTTCCTTGACCCCTTTACATTGTTTCCTGGCTCAAGCTCAAATCATACTGGCTATACAGGACAGAGAACTTCATCAAAAAGGCTCAATGCTTTCGATACGCTTCCCCAGTTTTATTAATTGGCAGTTTTCCCCTATTTTATTCAGCTGTGTAAAAGAATCATGGGTAACCAGCAATAAAACCTTGCCAGCACCCATTTTATGGGCTTGTTGTTGCTTCTGGTCCCAGAACTCTGAACAACTCTGTTTTTGCTTTGTTTCCAGGGTCATAGCAAGGCTGATTTTAGGGGACTTTTGGCTTCCTAATCTGCTGTTTAGCCCCCCCAAAGAATGTATATTATCAATAAGTGGCGAAAAACAGGTCAGACCAGCTCCCCCAAGTCTAGGGTTACTTTTACTTACCCTGTCTTTTTATCTCTAGTTACGTCCCTGATAGTGCACCCACACAGTGCTCTGCTTTCTGGAGACTTTCAGAGTCTTTGACTCTATTATGGACTGTAGTTAGTGAAATCATTAAATTCTATGCAATTGCACAAAGAGAAGGTTTGGTTTTAAGTTGTTTGAAAATTTGCTTATGCAGCTTTTGGGAAAGAGGCAAATCCCAGACTGTCTTGCTGGTAAACATTAATGCCTTTTGTGAAAGATCACTTTATATGCACTCATAATTCAGTAACCAATAACTTGTTAACCAGTGGAATGTTTGAACAGGTTTTTTTCTGAGGATTCCGCAACTGTTCCAGTCTTTCCATAACCCCATCCCTAGCTGTGTAGAAGTATGATGCGGGCATCACATTCAGAATTTGCAAATAGACCTTTTATTTTTTTTTATTTTTTTTTTTTTTTTACAAAAATTAATCCAGTTAAGATGAAAATTTCAAAAGATTTCCTGTGAGCTGTTCTCCATTTATTTCCGGAAACGCTTAATGAACGAATCAGTTCTGTTATTTTAATTTAATTTTACATGCTGTTCCAATTCTCGGGAAATCGGGGTTGAGCAACAAATCAATGGAAGTATATTTATCGAAACTATTTGGTAACCACGACTCCGCAAATTCGCAGTCACATTGCAAAACCTGATGGCCGTGAAATTCGGCGACACAACCGATGCCGTTGTAATAATGTTTTTACAGGGATGATATTCACTCTATCACTTTAACAATGAACAAACGTTGCGCATCTGCGTTGTAGTTTTGCGACGTAATTACCTGTTCTCAAGGATCCCTTGTGGTTCTCCCAACTGTGCACTCCGTTCGGTAGCCGAAAGTAAGCAGCCTTCAGTCGGTCTCATGCATCCCCTGCCGGTCTGACGGCATGCGTGTGGAGTCAAGCGACGCTGAGGGACGAGTGTATGCGACACTGCTGTCTGGAAGGAAAGAGCGCGATGGAGGAGATAAAGGAGCGAGTGCGGGACAGGGACTCGGAGAGGCTGGCTAAAAGAAGGGGTAAAAAAACAGGGTGGGCAGTCCCTCATAACGCACTCCAATCAAAATCTTAACCTCTTTGGGATTCTGGCGAGATAATATCACCACGAGAAATTTTTGCGTCAGGCATGAAATTTTAAGGAAAGCACCTGCACGAGCACAATGTCGTTACTGTTCTTGTTTTGATACAAACAGCGATGTAGAGCAGTGAACTGCAATGACAAAAAACTGCAGGTCAGGGACCCTCTCAGTTTTCTAGAACCCTAAACCAACGACTTTTTAATGTAAAAAATAGTGCAAGGGCTGCCATAAAATTTTAAGTGAACCTTAAATCCGCCAATTGGATAAGTGTTCGCGTCAAGCTGCACTACACTGAAACTGTTGAGGCAACCAAGCAATAACTTTGTTGAGTGGTTTATATATATATATATATATATATATATATATATATATATATTTTTTTTTTTTTTTTTTTTACGTTGGATCTTGTGATCAGATTCAGACTAGAGACCCTCTCTGTCACTTCCTGACCTTCGCTTTGCTTTATTTGACTTGCTCGATATAATGAAGCATAAGGTTCGGATGAATGAAGTCCCGCGCCATGTCGCTTCACTTTATTGAGCAGAGCTTAAACAGAAACATCGATTGAAATTCTCGGTAGTCATCTTGAAGAACTGAGCCCTCTTATCAAAACATTCACGTTTAATATCTAAAAGATTCAGTAGATTTGAAGAAATTATAATTGACTGTCGGACACGGAGTTAAATTGAAACCATCCGACTGTCGGACACGGAGTTAGATTAAAACCCCGTCCGACTTTCGGACACGAAGACACTGCGTTATTTATTTATTTACGTGTCCTAAATTGGGGGGGGCACGAGATGTCCGTGGGGGGGCACCCCCCTTGGCGACGCCACTGCTTTTGGCTACAGGTCTCCGCACTAGGCCCGTATTTTTTCTGCTTGATGGTGCATGTGTAACAAATACTTTTTCGTTGACTGAACGCACCCTGTTCGCCTTTGCCCGTCTTGTTCTCCCTATTCTGTTTAGCCTTATCGCTTCCCACTCATTCATACTGAGAGTGAGTGCGCCTTTAAACACCTGTTGTTCCTGCCATTGTCGTAGGCTACCTCTCATCTCCCTTGCTGCTCAATTCGTTAAATCGCCCATAGGCGCTAGAGGAGACTGAGTGAAAGGGCTTCGATGCAGATGAGGGGGTACAGACGTCGTCGGAGGTGTTGCAAATGCTTCGATCGCCTTTTGTGAACTTCCCGAGACACGTCACGGCTAGTTTGAGGTTCCGACTGGTCATCCGTAACCCTTCCTTGGGACCTAGTGCTTTTTCAGAATTGCGACGGGCGCAACTGTATTAGTCGATCGGCCATTTCCGAAAAGTTCTCTATTTATGGAAAAAAAAAAAAAAAAGAAATAATTGCATTTTGGGACCTATAGGGGAGACTGGGGTCCGATGAGCCATGGGGACCAATGAGCCATATCACTATTTTGCGATCAATCGATGACAGAGCTACTTTAAATAGGCAAAATATTTGACCATTGACTGATGAGTCATTGGAATAAATGAGCCATATCACTATTTTGCCTATTTTAAACACCTTTGGCATCGATTGGTCAAAAAATAGTCATATGGCTCATTGGTCCCCATGGCTCATCGGACCCCAGGCTCCCCTACTATGTGATAGCATATAGTCCCAGGTGCTCACCTCGGTGTTCTAGGTTTTTGGCACCCTTGTGCAACCTTTTGAAAATCGCGATTAACTTTATCCCCTACAGCTAAATTTTCATTGCGATCAAGATTTGCATCATAGAATTGGGCATAACTTACAAACTAGTAGCAATAGAATCATGATTTTGGTGTCTATGTGCAGTGTTTCAATCCCAACGAATTGAATAAACATCATTTCAAGCTACTTGGAGCAGTTTTTCATGATGAAAATTTGGTAATTTTTACCAAAATATCCACAAACTTTACATGATATGAAAAATAAGGACTATATGACTCTGTGTGTATGAAAATATATCCCTTAGGTAACCTTTCTGCATCAAAATCTGTGTGCTAAAGTTTGATATCCTGGCATAAGTATTCCATCGGAGGTCATTTCCAAAATTTCAATTTTGCCACATTTTCGGAATACACATTTTCAAATATCTTGCCCATGAATCATCATACAGATAAGATCTTGGTGTCAAAACATACAACCCCAATTCTTAAATAGTTGGGACAAAGTGTAAATTGTGAATAAAATCAAAATGCAATGACTTTCCAATCACACCAGCCAGTATTTTATTCACAATAGAACAGAGATAACATAGCAAATGTTGAAACTGAGAAATTTTACAATTTTATCCACAAAATGAGTTCATTTCAAATTTGATGGCTGCAACAGGTCTCAAAAAAGTTGGGACAGGGGCCTGTTTAACATGGTGTATCATCCCCTCTTCTTTTTAACAAAGAGTGGAGGCGTCTGGGTATTGAGGAGACAAGTTTCTTGAGTTTTTACCATTGGAATTTGATCCCACTCTTGTTTAATACAGGCTTCCAGCTGCTGGAGAGTTTTCGGTCTCCTTTGACAGACTTTTCGTTTAATTATGTGCCCAACGTTCTCAGTCAGTGAAAGATCAGGATTGCAGGCAGGCCAGTTCAGCACACGGACTATTCTACTACGAAGCCATGCTGTTATAGTAGCTGCAGTATGTGGTTTTACATTGTCCTGCAGAAATACACAAGGCCTTCCCTGGAATAGATGTCGTCTGGAGGGGAGCATTTGTTGCTTTATATACCTTTCAGCATTCATGGTGCTTTTTAAAACATGCAAGTGTCCCACACCATATGCACTAATGCATCCCCATACCATCAGAGATGCTGGGTTTTGAACTGAATGCTGATAACAGGACGGATGGTCTTTCTCCTCTTTAACCTGGAGGACATGACGCCCATGATTTCCAACAAGAATGTCATATTTGGACTCGTCTGACCACAGGACTCTTTGCCACTTTGCTACAGTCCATTTTAAATGAGCCTTGGCCCACAGAACACGGCAGCATTTCTGGATCAAGCTCAACAATGGCTTCCTTTTTGCATGATAGAGTTTTAGGTGGCATCTGTGGATGGCACGGCGGACTGTGTTTACAGACAGTGGTTTCTTGACGTATTACTGGGCCCATTTAGTAATGTCAATGACAGAATCATGCCGGTGAGTGATGCAGTGGCGTCTGAGGACCTGAAGATCACAGGCATCCAGTAAAGGTCTTCGGCCTTGTCCCTTACGCACAGAGATTTTTCCAGTTTCTCTGAATCTTTTCATGATGTTATGCACTGTCGATGATGAGACCTTCATAGCCTTTGCAATTTAACATTTAGGAACATTGTTTTTAAAGTATTCCGCAATTTTTTTACGCAAGCCTTCACAGGTTGGAGAGCCTCTGACCATCTTTACTTCTGAGAGACTCAGCCTCTCTAAGACATCCCTTTTATAGCCAATCATGTTACACACCTGAAGCCAGTTAACTTAATTACTTGCAAAATGTTCTTTCAGCTGATTCTCTTATATATTAATGGCTTTTTCAGCCCTTTTTTGCCTGTGTCCCGACTTTTCTGAGACATGTTTCAGCCAGAAAATTTGAAATAAGCTAATTTTGCAGATAAAAATGCAAAATGTCTCAGTTTCAACATTTGAAATGTTATCTGTGTTCTATTGTAAATAACATATTGGCTCATGTGATCTGAAAGTCATTGCATTTTGATTTTATTCACAATTTACACTTCATCCCAACTATTTCGGAATTGGGGTTGTAGAACTTTCAATTCAACAAACAAACTTAAATCAAACTCACAAAAGAAAAAAAAAAAAAAAAAAAAAAATTAGGCCCGCTGGCTCATGGGGCTCTAGCTATTGCGGCCTTCCAGGCCGAAGTTGCATCCCGAGCTGAGTCTCAACGCCCGGCTTTATGCCGGAGGCCCCTCCTACAAAACAGCACCATGTTAATTAAAATCAATCACGCTTAAAGAGCATGAAAACCCTAGGGGATAGGCAATCATTATATGATAGAGAATTACTCAAAGATCGCAAAACTTATTTATTTTTTACAAAAGTCGATCGCAGATCGCTGCAAATTAAATTTATTGATCACCTCCGGCGGAGTATGCCGACCACGGCGCGAGCGCACCCGAAGTATGCATAACACCAGCGCTAGAACACAAACAGGTGAGGTCAACATGGCATCATACAGTTTCAATGAATCTTGTGGGAATTCTGGTGAGAGTTTTCATGACTGGAGCGATGAGGAATCAGGAGACAGAGAATTAGTTCTTACTTTGGCAGATACGGAGGAATACAACGGTGACGGTCCTCAACCCTACCTCTATGGGCCACCAGCAAAGCAAGAGATGGAGGACCAAGCGGGACATGCAGCTGATGCCGTTCCTGACGATGCCTTATTATTACAAGATCGCATTGGCAATACGACTTGGTATGTTATCTTCCTATAGTTTGAATTACGGTAACGTTTATTTGAAAACAATAGTAAATTAATCAAGTGTATAAGGAATGACTTGACGCAGTTTAACATCCCCGATCTCCGCAAATATATTGGACTATTAGCTAGTTGCAGCGGCGTGCCTTCAGATGTCAGGAAGGCCTTCAGTAACATCACCCTTTCCCGCATACTTGCCCTTAAACTGTTTGCGATCAAGTTTGCCTGATTAACAATCAAACAATTTCCTAACTGAACAACCACCGCTAAAGCATGACACGTAATGATTAAGATTGCCTGTTGGCTATGTTGATTTAATTGATGTGACTCCGCAAGGATGACAATCTGAAAAAAATCCGAAACTTTGGCTGACTTCGCCGCAATTATATTCGCCATCACTCAGCTGTGCATCGTACCTAACAATGCCATTTAACTGTCACTTGATTCAGACTGTAAGATGGATTCTCATGGCTTATTGCTCAATGAGCCTCGCAAACTAATGTACGCGAATATGTGCTGTTTCACCAGCTACACGAATGCAGAAATTATAAAGACTTATTGATATTTTTCATTGTCATTGATGTGCGGAAGAAAACGCCGTATAATTTCGTAGTGCAATGTATAGCAAGGCTTTCAAAAATAAATGACTCTAGTCGGTTCTGCCAATTAGTCTGAGCAACTGTTGCTAATCGGGATGGGTAAACTGCAAGATGGGTAGGTTGGAAATTTGTGAATACTATGTCCGGTTTTATCAGAATTTCTACAGAATTTGACAACACAACACTGAACCATCGTTCAAAAAGCTAGATAAACAATCAAAACAACGGGAGTCAATGGCTGAATGCAAATTATGGCTGTTCCTGTGCGCCTGGCACCGCCTGCACGTTGATATGTGTTCTAGAGCTGACGTCAGATGCCTCTAACAAGAGCGCCGTCCTATTTTTAGCCAGGCAGCCAGACAGCGCGAAATGGTGACTTTCAAACCTTGGTGACGCGGCAACAAAGGACCGCCGGGTGGAACAGGTGTCTCCAAAATGGTTTTGGGTGTGTACTCAAACAGAACACGAAAGCAGAGCGAAAGTGAAGGAGGGGTTTTCATGCTCTTTAAAAGCAATAATATGCATACATAAAGATACCTGTGTACATCATGCTATTTGTATGATTACACTGACACACAAATATGATATCTGCACACATTATGTAGCCTGCAAAAAAAAAAAAAAAAACACATATCAATAAGTCTACCAAATAGACCCCCCCTGCATGGGCCTACATATGGTACCTCCCAAGTCCCCCCTTCCTATTAAACAGTGTAGACTCCCCCACCTCTGGCTTTCCAGTCTGACCAGGAACTGCATAGAGACAAGGGTATAGGAAATCAACCAACAAAAATTTGGTAATTCAACATCTCAATAAACAGTTTTTAAAAAACATAGTGTGTTTTTAATCATTGACTATCCTCAATGTTTGTGAAAAGTCAACCATGACTAGCACAACAATCATAAATGTTTGCTAGCTCTATTTAGCAATTCTGGTGCGAATACCAATACTTAAAGATAAAGCTAGCCTTAAAGCCCGCAATGGGGTAAAATGCAGGGATATGGTGTAACAACGGCTACTTCAACACAACTGACAACAATTCAACATGCCGGCTGGGTGGAATTAAAAGTAGAACTGTGTGTCTCTTGGCTGTGTGTGTGAGCTATGTGCAACCTACTTATGGGCATGGAGTAACCCCATGACAATACCCCTTCTAAAATCCAACATAAAACCTCAAACCCGGATACTGGAACAGCGAAAACTGTCAGAGGATAACATGAAAAATTTCAAACACAGATTATGTTTCATAGACTGGACAGATGTTTTACAGTAAACAACCTTAACGTTGACAAATCATTTGATATTTTCCTTCAAATATTCATTGAAAATTACGAGGCATGTTTACCCGTACAACACAACTTACACAAAACAAAATATAAAAACACTTGACGACAACCTTGGGTAACAAAATCACTTCTTCGCTATATCAATAGGAAAAACCGACTGTATTACAAATATAAGATGAGTACTTCTAGCAATAACGAACAAAAATATAAAAGTTATACAAATAGGCTAATCAGTATTTTACATCATGCAAAAAGAGAATACTTCCTTAATCAATTTGAAACTCACAAAAGAGACCTCAAAAGCATCACCAAAGCAGATATACAAGAAATTTTCACGAAAGACACGGTAATCCATTATCCGGCTGAAATGGCTGAATGCTTGAACAATTACTTAAAAAATATTGGACAAACGCGTACCCAGAATATTCCTCCTTGGAATGAGCACTTTCAAACTTTCCTCCAAAACTCCAATTGCAATTTGTGCTAGAGACTGAGGTATTGGACATTGTAAATAACCAGAGGGAAGGCCTTGGAGTGGCACAGGAGCTACCTAGCTGATAGGTAACAATTTGATTTTGTCAAAAACTGTGAATAAACTCTGAAGATGGTTACATGTGGTGTACCACAAGGCTCGCTTCTCGGTCCTCTCCTTTTTTATTTTTTTCATTTTGATTTATTTGAGAATCCTTTTTATTTTTATCTCATCCTGAGCAGTGAGATCAATTCATACGAAATTTAAGGGCATGGCCTATATTGATATAAAGAGCTGTATTTCCTTAATGCAATGTCCAATCATCACCAAACTTGATCACACATCTACAGGCCATGCAACTTCTTCACACCGAATTTGGTTTAAATCCGTTTGTAGGTGGCGCTATAGCAGACAAATGGTCATAACTCTTAAACCAATTGTGTGTGCAACTAAAAATTTTGCATGCTTCATAATGGTGAAGGTTGCAAATGAAATCCTGGAAGAACAAAGTGATAATTCAAACAAGATGGCTGACATCAGCCAATTAATTTTAATTTGTCCGTATACTCACTTTAATCATGCTAAATTATCATTAAACTTTATACTATTGCTAAGGATGCCTAAGAAAAATCCAAATTACTTTGATTGGCCAAATGGGAGCCTATAGAGAGGTCAGCAAATTTGATTCCAATTGGCCAATATGTGGCACTGTAGTGAGAAAAACAATGTAAAATTGCATATTTGTTTTCAACCATTTGACTCAATGGTTCTAATTTTGTATATTGCATCTGTGGATGAGGATCAAAAAGTCTTTCCAATGAGAAAATAAATCTGGCTGCTATTTCAAAGACATGGCAGTGACTAATCTACGTGAAATATGGAGGGCAAAGTATACCATGCACAGGTATGTGCCATGAACTAGAAATTGTTTAAAAACTTAAACAATTTGTGTCCTCATGGCCTTATGTTGCTAGGACCCCGTAGTTAATTATATATTTTTTTCTCCCTACACAAATTATAAAAGGTGTCTTCATTGTCCCAGTGTTGGACCCAAGCATAAAAAATACTGCCACCTATGAGCTTAAATAACACTGAAGCCTGAAAGAAACCAAGTGAGCTACAGTGCCTGTGGCACTATTTTTTTCTGTATTTTGTGTGTATGCTCTATTGAATGTCTGACATACCATGATAGAACAATGCTTGATTACCGTACAAAATGCAACTATTATCTATTTCTGCATGTGGAATAAAATAAAATCAAACTCTAAAACACTTGTCCTAACCGACTCTTCATCCCCGAGTGAGAGGAAAAGTCCTTTACTGAGACCACACCTCTCAACTGGCATGCCATCCTGGGCTTTCTCGCACCTCGCCCTGGTTCAACAGCAGTTTTGGTGACCATCCCTCATCCAAGATACCCAACCTTTTGTCGCAGCCTGTACGGTGTTGCACCCGCTCCCAGTAAAATAACCAACAACTCAGCTGCAGCCCCTGGAAGTTCCCCGTCGACCGTGGGCATGCATTGCCATGGATTTTGTCACAGATGATGGTTACCACCAGCTGAAAGAAACGTGGTCATTCTTGCAATAATTTACCGTTTCTCAAAATCGACCCACTTCAACCCACTCCTGCAACACATAGTCAGCATTATGATGTGCCTCAGGAACTGGTCTCAGACCGCAGTCCTCTGTTCTCCAGCGGCTCTGAAAGGCCTTTTGCATCTCAGCGGGTGAGACCCCGCGCCTCTCCTCGGAGTTCCACCCAAAAACCAATGGCCAGGTGGAGAAATCTGGGCTGAATTCTTTGGTGCCTGTGTGTGAGTAAGCCTGCCAGGTGGTCTCATTTGTGTACTTGGATGAAGTTGGCTAACAATTTATTACCAGCGGCTGGATTGGGAATGTCTCCTTTTCAATGTTGTCTGCGTTCCCAACCACCTTAATTCCAGTCTGCGGAGGGAGAAGCAGTAGTTCCCCCTGCTCAGGTTGTGGTTCGGCGTGCCCGCTAGGGATGGAGAAGAGCCTGTGCTTTTCTACTCAGACACGTATTTGCCTTCCAGAAGCAGGGGAACCATCAGCGCAGGCCAGCGCCCGTCTACAGTACTGGTTAGAAGGTTTGGGTCCCAGCAAAGGATATTCCGCTTCGAGAGGCGTCAAAGAAGCTCACCCCCCAGTTCATTGGCTCATTCACCATTTCAAGAATCCTGTCTTCATCCACTGCCAGGCTCCTCATCCCCAATTCCCTTTGCAACACACACCCAGTCTTTCATTTCCCGAGAAATACACCTGTGTCCTTGTCTCAAAATGCCATTTCGACTAGTGATGACTAAATTGCTATTCATCAGCCCTCTTGATTAAATGTTAAAAAGGCATGCTATGAACTTGCACAGTTTCGTACAAAAAACTTTCCTATAAATGTTTGTTTGAACACAATGTGGTTTTTTTCAACCATGGAGTGGGCGGGGCCTGAATTGGAGGCCTGAAGATGCTACTCCAGGAAACTGGCCTTATTTGATGAGTTTAAAGCAGGCGTCACACTGTCCCGCAATTGACACCAGATGGCCATACAAATATTGAATTTCGCGCGATGGCCCCGAACTTGGTCAAAAGCCAATCTACAGCCGAAGCAAGTACAATGCCTACAGAAGGTCACACGATGGCACCCGAACCACACACAAAGCCAACAAAAAGATGTGAATTTTTATTAAGTAGTTTACCCACAGGACACACGAAGGCCACACGATGGCTTGCATATTTACTACAGAGTAATATAGTCAATTTACGACAGATTACTGTAAGTTTCTATAGTAAACTATTGTTTTGTTATGAACAAGAAATGTTAAGATAAAAAAAAAGTATGACGTTAAAAGCAACCAGTTCATTATCAGTTATCAGTTTCATGAATACGTTGTGCCTTATTTATATAGGGTTAGGATCAAGCCAAACTGAACAGGGAGGTCAATTTTTAAATGTCATCAAATTGATTAAATGGTTACATCTTTGGAAAGGATATTACTTCAAGTTTCTAAAACAGTTGAAATTTTGAAAATATATTGAGAATTAAGGATTTAATGAGCATTTGGCTTCAGGGTATTGCCAAAACTCGGCTCAGAACAATTTTGCTCATTTCAGACCTAGATTTTCAATTCTCTGCTATTTGGTGTTCCTTTAGAATAATAATATTTTTTTGACTGATTACACTTTGGTAATACCTCTACTTTTAATAACTTTTAACATTTTTTATAAAAATTAATATTTAAGAACCTTAAATGCAATATGAATATTGCATAATTCTTGAAGATGCTGGTGTCCCCCAGACATAATAAAAAAATGTTTTTTTTTTTTTTTTTATAATAGTTAAAATTCATTTATTAAAATTTATTAAAATAAGATTTAACCCTTCATTAAATTTTGGCCCAGATGCATTTAAGGATATTTTGGGTTTTTAAAAATATGATTGTTATTCAAAATTACAATAAAATAACACCAAATTTAATAAGTTTTAAACTGATGTTTTTATGTTTTAATCCTCTCCAGAATCGAAAATCGTTTGGATCCAAGTCACTCCCGGATATTCAAACTCATCGGATCATTCAATAAAGCAAAAAAACTTCATCCACGTTGTATTTACGTTTAGAAACACGGCTAGAATGCGGCTTTTGTACTAAATCGATGCCATGTTCACGCCCCACAATTTGACCGAAGTAGTCTTTTAAGCGTTTTAGGAAATCCCATGCCTCGTTCACGGCTAAAAATACAGTGCTGGGTGACCTGAGAGACAGCCAATGGTAATGAGTGTAACTAACAAGGATCTTAGCCAATCATTTATAAAACACGTTGGTTAAAACGACAAAAATGTCGCTGAAAGGGTTATATGTAAAAAGACCTTTTATTCAGTTTTAAAGTAATAATGACTTAAAGTTTGTCCCCCCAACATAATTTTGGCCATCTTGGATTCAGTCAGTTCCAGTATACATGGATGTACATTACCTCCCAAAAGTGAGTACACCCCTCACATTTAGACAATTAATTGATTTTCAAGGGACAACGTTACAGAAAAGAAACTTGAATATATTCTAGAGTAGTCATTGTACAATCTGGGTAGCAGTGTAGATTTACTGCACTGTCCAAATAACTTAAACAGTCATTATTTCCAAAATGGGTGGCAACAAAAGTGAGTACACACCCCAATGGGTAATGGTCAAATAAGCATTGAAACTTGTCTTATTCATCATGTTCATGCTTTTCTCTGTTCGATTGGGCCATATAAGGTTGTGTAACGTGTTGAAGGTTTAAATTGTGGTGCTTTGGGTGCAATGCTCTCATTCTGGTCACTGGATGGTCAACATGGCACCTCATGGGAAAGAACTCTCTGAGGATCTGAAAAAGAGAATTGTTGCTCTCCACAAAGATGGTCTAAGCTACAAGAAGATCTGTGAAACCATGAAACTGAGCAACAGCACGGTGGCCAAGTTTATTCAGCAGTTTTCCAAGACGGGTTCTACTCGGAACAGGCCTCGTCAGGGTCGACCAAAGAGGTTGAGTCCTTGTGCTTTGCATCAGGTGCACAAGTTGGCTTCAGAAAACAGACGCTGGAGTGCTGGCAGCATTGCTAATGAGGTTGCAGCAGTGGGAGAACAGCCTGTCAGTGCTCAGACCATACGCCATGCACTGCACCAAGTCGATCTGCATAGCCGTCGGCCAAGATGGAAGCCTCTTCTGAAGCTAGCCCACAAGAAAGCCCGCAAACAGTTTGCTGAAGACAACCAGTCCAAGAATATGAACCGCTGGAACCATGTCCTGTTGTCTGATGAGACCAAGATAAACCTTTTCGGCTCAGATGGTGTCCAGCATGTGTGGCAGCGCCCTGGTGAGGAGTACCAAGACAAGTTTGTACTGCCTACAGTCAAACATGGTGGTGGCAGCATCATGATCGAGGGCTGCATAAGTGCTTCTGGTCCTGGGGAGCTGCGCGTCATTGATGGAATAATGGATTCCAACACGTACTGTGACATTCTGAAGCAGAACATGATGCCTTCTCTTCGGAAACTGGGCTTCACGGCAGTTTTCCAACATGATAACGACCCGAAACACACCTCCAAGATGACAACTGCCCTCCTGAAGAAGCTGAAGGTGAAGGTGATGGCATGGCCAAGTATGTCTCCAGACCTGAATCCCATTGAGCACCTGTGGGGCATCCTCATGAGGAACGTGGAGGAGCAGCAGGTGTCCAATATCCACCAGCTCCGTGATGTTGTCATGAAGGAGTGGAGGAGGATCCTGGCAACAACCTGTGCAGCTCTGGTGAATTCCATGCCTAGGAGAATCAAGACAGTGCTGGACAACAATGGTGGTCACACTAAATATGGACACGATGGACACAATTTAGCATGTTGACTGTGAGGTGTATTCACTTTTGTTGCCACCCATTTTGGAAATAGTGACTGTTTGTTCAGTTATTTGGACAGTGCAGTAAATCTACACTGCTACACATATTGTACAATGACTACTGTAGAATATATTAAGGTTTCATTTCTGTAACGTTGCCCCTTAAAAAGATATACTAAATTAATCATCGAAGTGCGAGGGGTGCACTCACTTTTGTGAGATACTGTATACTATATATCCTGACATTAATCCAGTGTTTTTAATTATAACCTAGAATATAATGAACATATCACTGACTAAATATTGTAATAAGGAACATGACTAAAAATTATTATTTTAAGCTTCAGATTTATCAAGCCACCCCTCAAAGGCACATCAAACAGGCTGGTGTGAATCAACCCCTAAAGGAATATTTCTTGCATCTGGCAGATTAACTTCTCAGTTCAATTTAGGGAAAATAAGGAAGTTTTTCTGGAAGCCACCCCTCAAGTAACAGATTTTCACGCTCTGGGCAGGTGTCACTTTGATCCTCCCTCGGGGTGGGTATAAATAACGGTCCTGCTCAGGTCTCAGATCATTCACCAGTTTTTTCTCAAACACTGCACTACTACAGTCAACTATGGTTACTGATAATGCTTTTAGGAGTAAGTCCTATCGAGCTAGGAAGCAACTCTATACCTGTGTCATATTAGAGTCAAGAACTCTATACTTGAGAAACAAAAATTGTAAATATGTAAAGATCTACATTATGTTATAATTTTACAATTGTTATTGGTTATCTATCATGAAATAAAACAAATGATCAATTAAAAAGGCATTTCTTTTGTTGATATACCTGTCAAATGCTATGTAAACATCATGTCCCCCTGACATAAATTCTTTGCTTACATTTCTTGCCATAAAATCCTTTAAAAATTTTTTTTGATCCCAAACTTTTTCCTTTTACGAGAGAACTATTTTTTTAATCATGTTGTTCATATTTGAAAATTTTTCAAAGTAAGGAACAGCAGGTTTAGCTATTGAGAATTTGATGTAAGAAAATAGGTGAGCTTTTTCTGTCCCCCCGACATAACTAGTTTTTGGACAATTATTATACAAAAAAACAATTTTAGAGATTTGGTCAAATAAAATTAAATTTAGTATTCTTCAATACTGACATTTTGATATATTATATAAGTCTCTAGCGTTATTCTTTCAAAAGTTATAGCAAAAAAGGTGCAACTTGTCCCCCCCACATTGGCTTGATCCTGACCATAGGCTATATTTAGAACATGGCACACTGAAATATTCGATTCTGATTGGTCAATCGCCAAAATTTTGCGGTGTTTATTTCCAGAGGTATGACCGCTGCGCTGCTGCCCGTAGCTAGTAATATTTATATTTTAATATTTTAAATGTTTTAGCCATATTCTAAGCGGGATAATGTATAGTGAGCTGCGCGTTGGGGTTCTGTTCCCCCGTCGGGATTTATTTTTCAACAATCACCGGCTTACTATACATTATCCCTTACATATATAATATACGTTGTGCCTGCTCTGTAGAGTTGCTCAGGACTGACTGAGGAAGATGCTCTGAAGCTGGCCTTTTATATGTCCACGTTACCATGACACATGTGAAACGCTTGAGATATTCAAATTCGGCTGTCCTCGCTGACACCGTGGTCCCATCTCAATATCATCGTACTATAATACGATGGCTACACGACGGCATTGCGAGGGCTTCACGTAGTCCTGTTGCCTTCCTAAGACAATCGGGCAGCTTCTTGTTTCCTTCGTATTGTCTTTGTGAGGCGAAAAATGCCCGATGGCACCGAAGTTCACACGAAGTAAAGACGAAGATGAAACGATTTGACAAGATGCTCTCAAGATGGCCTTACGAAGGGCAAAATGGACACACAAATTCAACACAAAAATGAACCTTCGCAAAGTCTTCCAGCAATTTTTTGGCATGCCAAAGATTTTGCCACTGCTCATGAAGTTGCTGCCGGAGCCTGTGAAACTCAACCAGCGCTCATATGATGGCTTAAGATGCCCTCACGAATGGCCCAATGTTTTTACAATCAGATCTCAATTTGAACATTTCCTTTATCGTGTGTCCATCACAGTGACAGTGTGACGCCTGCTTTAAGGAAAAAAAAAAAAATTTTTCTCTCCCAGGCAAAAAAATTGAAAAGCCGCATAAGAACACAAAGATTTGGCCAGACTAAAGCCAAAAGTACGGAGCGCGGGAAGTGCAATGACTCAAAAAATATAAGTACTGGCCACGAAATATAAGTCGTTCTCTCAATGTAGCTATTTTCTGCTCACGACTTAACTATTTCCTGGCTACAGGATACAAGTCATGCCCAAGACTTAGCTTTTGCGTAGCCACATGATAGAACTCATTCCCTCAAGTTAACGTAATTGAGGGAACAAGTTAATTTTCTTGAGGGATCAAGTTATATGTCATGGCCATGCGTTAACCAAAACGTGGGAACGAGCTGTATTTCATGGCCACAAATAGGCTTGCGGGAACAAATTAATTAAATTGAGGGAACGCGTTATAACTCGTGGCCACGAATTAAGTAAATCGTGGGAACGCCTTATATCTTGTGGCCATGAAATTGTAATTTTTCAATGAAAGGTTGTCACTGGGGCAGTACCCTCAAACGTATTGCTGTTGTACCTTAGAAGTGGGTTCTCATTTGTTTTGGAACGTAAAAGTACCTTTTGGACCCTAAAAAGGTTCACACAGGTACCTTGAGGTCCTATAATTAGCCCTAGAGGGTACATTAATGCTGAATGTACCTTGGGGAACAGAAATGGACTCCTGCTGTACCCCTATTTCTGAGAGTGTATGATGTTAGTGGTTATGTGGTCCAAAATTACCACATGGCATGATTACGCAAGGATGGGGTGACACAGTGGTTGGTACACTGGAGGAAAGGTGGCTAAACATGAGGATTAACAATCATTCGATAAACTGAATTCAAAAACAATTATTCTAATCAAACAGTAATTGCGATCAAGTTTCAAAGCAATAATGACTCAGCTTTATTTGCATTAGTCTTTGAAAAACAAAAAATGTCTAATGATTCCCACCTTTTGAACTGTACATTCAGTAATACATCATTCACATCTGAGGGAAATATAAATTCCAAGAAATAGATGTTTCTGGTCACATCAATGGGTGTAGATTCTTATTAAGAGTCAATGGGTGCAGACATTTACAGAGTCAGTTCTGTAGTTAATGTGCCTTATTTCCTCAGTTTACAGGCATGTAAATGTGTGCAATTTGACATTACATCTACTGTTTAATTTATGCTATTTCTGTTGCTCGCACTCTTGAGCCTGTACCTGCTGTTGTTTTGTGCGATGCAAGAGGATGTATTTCCTCTGGAAAGAAATGACAGAAAATAACAACAGCAGAAAAAAATAATCACATCTCTATCTGCCCGAGCGAATGTCCTTGTGCTGGCAGAGCAGGAGTTGTTTGAAGGTTTTCTTGAAGGACGCATTGCAGAGAGCATAGCAGGCTGGATTGATGGTGCTGTTGCAATAGCAAAGCCAGTAGCTAACGCTCCACATGCTGGGGGGAAAGCAGGTTGAACAGAAGGTGTAGATGAGCGCCATGGTGTTATAGGGCGTCAACACGACAATATACGCAACAAGAATAGCCATTATCGTGCGTGTAACCTTCCTCTCGCGAGATGGCAGTACCTTCTTCTTGGCCCACTGCCTTGTAGCATTTAGGCTGTGGGCTGTGGGGTTTCCCTTAGAACCTGCATTAGCCTCTGCAATTTCATTTCTGTCAGGATGTACTGGTACACTCGGCTCTTCCTCCCCAACTCCACATGTTTCTCCATTCTGGCTCCTCTCAGCGTGATGTGTTTTCACATGGTCGTCATCACAGGGAATGGTGATGCGGTTTCCTGTTTTCCTGCTGGACGGGCTGTCCTGTTTTGGCGCATGCTTGCCTGTCTTCACGCGGCTCTTGCTGGCCTTGGAAATCTGCCAATACAGTAAGATCATGATGGCAACAGGCAGGAAGAAGCAAACAACGGCAATGATAAAAATGATGGTTGGATTGGACATGAATTGGATGTAGCACTCGCCCTGTGGCACAGTGCGCTCACCTACAATAAACTGCCAAAACAGTATGGCTGGAGCCCATAAGATGAAGGAAAGAACCCAGACTGCTGCAATCATCATGCCCGCAATCCTGGTGGTCCTTCTTGCAGGGTAGCTGAGTGGCCTGGTGATGCAGAAGTAACGGTCAAAGCTGATGAGAAGGAGATTCATGGTAGAGGCGTTGCTGACCACATAGTCCAGGGCCAGCCTAAGGTCACAGACTACTGGACCAAATGGCCAATAGTCAAATAAAATGTATACTGTGTTCAGGTTCATGGAGCTGACCCCAATGATCAGGTCTGCACATGCCAGGCTAACGAGGAAGTAGTTGTTTATGGTCTGGAGGTTCTTGTTGATTATGATTGAAAGTATGACCAGTATGTTCCCAGTTATCGTTATGAGACTGAGGGACCCTGTAACCAGGACAATAATCACCACCTCCACTACATGGTAAGGGTGCTCGGACTGCAGGGCATCTGTGTCATTCCCTACGGTGAAGTTAGAGATGTTGGAGAAGGTGGAAAGAGTAAGCTTGACGGTTCTCAGCTCCATCTGTTCTGCTCTCGCTGAATTTTGAGTTGCCAGTTTATTTCCTAAATCCAGATAAAGGAGAAACATTTTTTAACATTAGTGTGCAGTAATGATTATATACTTAACATCATACAGATGAAAATAAATAAACAGGTAACAATATATAGCAAAAACAAAAATACTAGTGTCTTTGAGAGAAAAAGTCAATATCGAGGGTTTGGAGCACAAGGGGCGTAATAGAACATACCCCTTGGATTAAGGGGCGTAAGTCACATTTTCCAAATTTTACAGGAGAGCAAAAACAAACTTTGCATTGATTGTAACTATTTCATTTCAAGCCATATATTTAAGCATTCTATAATGTTATAGAGATAAAGTTTTTCATATTCTAAATGATAATAAACAAAAACTCTGACTTACTATTACATTTCAGCCAAGAAGCCCAACAGGCGATAGAAAAGGCACTTTACGCCTCTTGTGCACCAACAATTCCTACTATTTTGTGATTGTTAAGGGCATAAGTGACATTTAAAATACTGATACTACTGAAACAGAGATTAAGGCAGAATTATCTTTAAAATCTCTCTGGTTCCTTTTCATCACTGGTCTCCTCTCTGATTCCTTGCTCCTCTCCCTCATCACTGGTCTCCTCTCGGGGTCCTTGCTCCTCTCCTCATCACTGGTCTCCTCTCTGGTTCCTTGCTCCTCTCCCCTCATCCCTGGCCTCCTCTCTGATGTTATCACTGGGGTCTGGCTCCTGTCTTGATAGTTATCTCCAGAATCCTCCATCTCTCTTGCTTCCTCCCTGGTTTCTATGGCCTCAGTGATATCTACCATCTCCCAACTGTTCTTCACTGAAAGATTTGAGCTTCATCTGACATATAGAGAAATAGCCAATGGATTAGATTCATTACTTAATTATTTATTGAATGTATTCATTCTTGAATGGTGCACCATGTGAATGTTGTGTGCCGATAACCAATTTTGAATTTGTTAATTTTACCGATGTCGATATTTGTATATATTATGTTTTTATGATAAACAAATATTTATTTCTACTGAAAGTCACATGCATAATATAATAGATTATGTGAATGACTGACTGAATGAATGAATGAATGAATGGATGAATGGTACCAGCCTAAAAAATCAGCACTAACTGGAAGCTATAGTAAAAGTGATCTTATAAAACGGGTGCTTCCCATCCTTAAATGTGATTGGCTGAGCAAGATGCCGGTATAAAATCAGTGTAACCCACTGCATTCTGAGGCAGACCGCAGCAGGACAGCAACCAACTACTCTGCGCTCAACTGACTCGTTAGGTAACGTTTGTTTCAAGACTTTTTGTACACCTAGCTATCAAGCTTGATATCGAACTCTATTGCTAGGTTGCTAACTAGCTCTTTCAAAAGTGTAGCCTTTAGCCCACTAACCAGTTGGCTATCTACCTAGCTAGCTATAGCATTATAGAGTTCGATATCACTTTAGCTTGCTAGCCACGTTGCTAACTAGTTCGCTATTTCAGTATTAGTGATAAATTGTAGATTTTTTTCTTGTGTGTTTTTATTTCGTGGGCTATATGTAGGTAAACACATCCATTGTAGTGAACGCTGGCTAGTTGACAAGCTGGCTAGCAAACTAATACGCAGCATATTTTCCTGGACACCGGCAAGTGTGGAGGACAACAGTCAATCTTGTTCCTACTTTGGTTGTAATGATATGGCAGATCGGCAGTTGAGAACAAGGACACTCGGAAACAAATGAACGAAAATTATTAAACGGGGCCTTGAGACCGAAGGAGACATTCCAAATAGCCTGCTTTCATGGTATATCTACATTAACGAGCCCAAATGGCCTGATGTGATTTGATAATGTGATGAAAAAGCAATCTTAGCGTCTGTGTTGATTGCCAACCATTCTGTCCACTCTGTCTTGCTTGGTGGAATAGTTCTCAATTTTATTGTTGCACATTAAATAAATTGTTGATTTTTTTTTCTCGTGTGTTTATTTAATGGGCATATGTAGGGTAACCGTTTTATATCACTGTAACCCACTGCTTCTCGGGCTTATTCCTTTATTAAGCAGTATGGTTTTTTGCGGCTAGCTAATTAGCATTAGCTTAGTGTTGGAATAGTAGGTTAACATGTTGATCAAAAGGCTAAAACTTTACAATTATACAGCTATTTACTTGGGAATGTAGTTCAACTGGAAGTTCTCCATTGATGTGTAGTAGCACTTGCTCAAGCTGTTCTCTGGCATTACCATCCATGATGACAGTCAAAATAGGCCAATGCAAAAGTCTGGCACTTACGCCTTTTGTGCACCAAACACAGTGCAAAAAAACTGAATTTAATGTTTTTACTTACGCCTTTAGTGTTTTAAGCCTTTTAGGTCAATTGGACAAAGTGATTAAACCAGCATTCTGATTGGATAGAGCTTGTCAAGACCTTTCTAATGATATCAAAATGTCATTTTACCCCAAAATGTCACTTAAGCTTGTGCTCCAAGGGTATGTTCTAACGCCCCTTGTGCTCCAAACCCTCGATATCTAGTGTGGCCACCCTTTGCTTTGATTACTACATTTAATCTTTCAGGCATAGTTTTCACTATTTTTTTTTAAATTTCCCTAACTCACTAAACCATTCCATAGGGTTTGACGTTCATTCCAAACAGTTTTCTTGATGTTACAACAGCTTTGTTTATCTTGGTATCAAGCAAATCCCAGATTTGCTCCATTGGATTAAGGTCTGGACATTGAGCGGGCCAAGTCATAATTTTAATTTCACCAGATAATACTTTCTGAATCTGATAATTCTTGCAAAACTTCGAAGTGTGTTTAGGGTCATTATCTTGTCGAAAATAAAATCCCAGACCAATCAGTCTCTTTCAAGATGGAAATGCGTGCCTCACAAGGATACTGTGATACTTCTTTTCTGTCGATTTTTATGAGATCACCAGCTCCTTTAAAGCAGACTGAATCCCGAACCATAATATCACCACCTCCATGTTCTACCGTAATTCTTGAAATGTTCTCCAACTCTACGGCACACATAAGTTGTAACGTTTTGTACTTTGTGCAGAGTGCAGATGCACGGCGGACAGGAAGTTGAGGACTGGACTGAGGTGCAAGGTATATGCAAGGCAGAAGGCACAAATATAGAAATGCAAAACAACAAGGAACAGAGGTTCCTAAATATGCTCACTGTGTGTAATACAAAGACTGGGCTATGCTACGGTAACATTGTATTACAAATAGGAAAGAAAATAGAAAACGAGGTTCGTTAAAATTAAGTGTGCTGGTAAAACAATAAACAGCACGGATTCTAGGTTTTACTGTAAGTTTGTAAATTTGGAGAATAAGCCTATACAAGACTACTATGTCAAACAGGCCTGAGGTTACACATACTTCACAAACAGACTGAGGGAAGCTCAGTCTCAAATGCACACTGCTACCACTCAGCTGTAGGTAATGAGATGGACTGTGGAATGTGATCCGGCTCTTAATAGGTCAGTGAATTGGAGGACTGGAGGCGTGGCAATAAAGGATACTTGTTGGAACGATTTTTTTTTTTTTTTTCTTCTTCTTGCCTACCACGGTATTTTTCAATACATTTTTACTGATAAATTATGAGAAGTAAGATATTAGGACCCCTTTTAGACAAAAGTGGTGGTGTATAATCATCACTGCACACTACTGTATGTGGGTGCTGCATTGCAAATGCAATTTAGTCTGGTAGTAGGCTGTACCCTAGTCTGCAAAACCTACCCTGGGATCGCTAATTAGAAATCAAATTGGATGCTTGTGTGTACTTAAAATGTGCTATATGAATGAATTTATATTAATTCATGAACATGAATTTTCATTTATAAAATGATTCTACAGCCCGTATGAGGATGAATTTCATTTAAGTGCATGAAATTGCTTGCCTCTCAGCTTTCATCAGGAGCATATATTGTGAGAATCTCTTGAGCTTGTGCTTAATGCACCAGTCAGAGTGTGCAGTGCATGAAGCTAACTCAGCCCGTCGTAAACATAATCACACAGCATGTCCCCAGTGGGGATGTTTATTAAATAAATTTGTCTATTAAACCTGGTGTCTGTTTTGGTGCCGTAAAACATGGGAGTCTGAGTCAAAATAGCCTATGTAGAACTCCAAAAATCCTTCAGACTATTAATTAAATCTTTGATTTAATTACAGTTAATCATTAATATTGGTTATTTTAATTATTAATTAAAATTCCATAATTTTGGTTATATTAGTAATTTTATGAGAGAGACTTTGCAGGCCTGCTGAATCAAATGGTTATCCCGCAGGAAGGATTTTTGGAACGAAACGTCTGAATTATCCATCCTTGCTATTTTACGTTTCGGAAAGGCACATTCCCTTACATGTTTTGGTGCCGCATGGGAGGAACTTTAATATATTTATTACATTTTTAATAAATAACTAATAACTAATTTTATCAGTGATTAATTACATTTGATGGGCATTTTAATGTCCTTTTTAAGCTGTTGCACCTACACCGTTCAATCCATTCATCTATAGTTAAGTCCCTGCGCACTTCAAACATTTTACGTGCAGATAGTACTCTGGTTTCTCCGGATTCTCAGTCTTTTCACCATATCATGGGCCATATCAGAAAGATCATTAAATTCCGTAGGCCTACAATTACACATTGAGAAAAATTGGTGGTAAACTTATAGACCAGGGGTCCCCAATCTTTCCCAGAAAGGGCCGGTGTGGGTGCAGGCTTACATGGTAACCCAGCAAGTACACACCTGATGCCACTAATCAAGCTTATTAGCAAAGAGTCCAGGGGTTGATTAGTAGTATCAGGTGTGTAATTGCTTGGTTGCAATGAAAGCCTGCACCCACACTGGCCCTTTCTGGGAAAGATTGGGGACCCCTGTTATAGACAATTTGCTGACACAGCTTTTGGCATAGGGGCAAATCTCGAACAGTCTGGCTGATAAAAATTGGTGCCTTTTGTGACAGCTCATTATGTACACAGTCATAATTGAATATCCTGTAACCTGTTAGCCTGTGGAATGTTGAAACTAGTGTTTGTCCGAAGATTCCACAACTATTCCAGTCTTTCCATTAGCTAGTCTCTGATTGTGTACAAACGCATTGCAGGCATGACATCCGGAATTGCAAATAGGTCTTTTTACAAGTATCAATCCAATTGATAAGGTGAAACTTGGAAAAGTTTTTCTTTGCGCTGTTCTCAACTTTATTCCGGTACAAGAGAATGTACGAATCAATTCTGCTTTTATCAAGGGTGTAGGTTTAATTTGAGAGTCGGGAGGGATATGTAATGTGAGAGTGTACGCACTGTGCAAACTAGAAAAATTTTTGCAATAATTTGAGTTTGAATATTGCCATTTCTATTTCTGATGAGTTTTTTTTTTTTTTTTTTTTTTTCACAGTGCAAGGCCAGGTTCCGCTATAATATTCATAGATAGATGCCATATTCATAAACTTGTTTTTTCTATTTTGTATCCAAGTACATTTTATTTGGTTTTAAGTTTACAATTGTTACTCACGTTTTGAACATTTTAATGAAGCTTAACAATATGGAATAATCAATAAAACTGTTTACAATTAGTGAGTAAAAAGTAAGCGAGAGGAATAAGTGGTCATCATATTTCCCATTAATCTCCACAAAAAGAAAGCAAGACGAATGATATTTTCCATATTACACCCAGAAAATAGGGGAGATCGGGTCTAGTTGTTACACGTCCATGTTGTTACATTCTAAATAGTTCCGATAATAAAACACAGACGGCGCTCTAATTTTTCCTGCTGCTCCCCGAAGGTGACCCGCGTCTTTACGTGACAGAAGGACATACATCGAAAGTCGCAGGTTAGTGTTTCAGAAAAATGCTCGAACTTTCTTGGCGTTTGGGAGATTTTGATTCACATCAAGTGTAATTGATACATACCCGTGATTTTCTGGATTATGAGAGAGGAAGACATTAGCTACACTGTCATGACACACCCATGTAAAGATTGCACTGGAACATTTCAAAATGTCGGGACAATGGCGAAGGGTTGCTGATGGACTAGTTGATACACCCAAGTTGTTACAGTAAGAGTTTGCCCCAAAACCTGTAACAACTTGGGCAAGATCAATTACCTCACTGAATGACTTTCTACCTTTTTGTATTTCAGAGAGATGCCTTGAAATTACAAACGAATAATGAAACGTGGCAATGCCACATAGAGAATGACTCAAGAGGTTCCTTACTGTGGCTTTGTGGGATAATAGTAGTTAGGCATCCCCCTTAACTTGCCTACTTAAGTGGGAAACATGTCTCACTTAAGCAAATTCTTAGTGTAACAAAATGCCCCACAACCTGCATGGGGTAGTTTGTTACAGGTGACAGGGGTCTATTTTTTCCTCACCGGCATTACGCATGCGCAGAATATAGGCGTTGCTGCAGATCAGTCATGTAGTGTAATAAACTTTCTATCTTTACAGTGCATATTGATAACAAAAACCTGATTATGTCAATTCTACAGCCGTTAAAAGAAAAAGTGTAACAACTAGACCCGGTCTCCCCTACGCAACCAAAGCGCCATCAATTTCAATAAGAAAATAAATTAAATTTACCGCGCAGGTCCAACGACGTGATAATTAAACGTTGACGGATTGAAATTTTAAAAATGTTACTTCCCATGTCCATGATTTGTTAGGCTCTGCTACCGTTTGTCTTGTCAAAAACGCCACCAATTGTTTACTCACAGGGAGCGGAACCCATCGTTTATTAATTCTAACAATCCGATTTATAGGAAGCATTCATTATGACAATTACATCCCACGGACGAACTTCGTCAAAATTCTCATCACACGTGGGTCCGGGTTTGCCTGATTTTCCCGGTGTTTCGTTAGTTACTTGAAGTATGAAAAAATGCACTTCAAATTGGACCATTCATGCCTGTCTATGGATTGGATGACGCCGCAAACTGCGGAGGTCCGTTGGATAGGAACATGTCACAGTTTGAATTCTGCATTGTTTCGTTTTTCCCAATGATCCAAAGTTGGTCGGGATATTTTTTGCCATGTCTCAAAGTAGGTCGGTGCACATCCCGACCATGCCTACCCAAATCTACGCTGATGTCTTTTATTTTCATATTCCATACTGTTCCAATTCTTGAAAAACTGAGGTTCTCCATCAAAACAGTTGAAGTTCATTCACGAAACCACAGTCGTAGGCTCTTGCATATCCTGGTGGACTCAGCATGAAATTCCGCAACACTGCAAATCCCGTTGATAACAATGACTTAGTTTATAATTTAATGGGATGATCTTAATCACCACTTTAACGAAAAACCAACGACGCACATCTGTGTTGTAGTTATACGACTAAATTACCTGTTTTGAGGATCAGTTGTGGTTTTCCCTACAGTGCCCTCCGTTTGGTGGATGAGATAACGCAGCCTTCATTCGACCTCAGACGTCTCGCTGCCGATCTGATGGCATGCGTGGGGAATAATGCGACGCCGATGGACGAGTGTGAGGGATACTGCTGTCTGGAAGGAATAAACGCGAGCTGAGAAACGTAGAGGAGACTTAGGAGCTAGTGTGGGACAGGGACACGGAGAGGCTGGCTAAGTGAAGGGGTAAAAAAAAAAGAGTGGGCTGTCCTTCGCAACATGTTTTTATCATAATCTTAATCGCTCATGGATGCTGGCAAAATAATTTCACCTCAAGACATTTTTGCATCAGGTGTTCTGTCATCAGCAAAGCGCAATGCATGAGCACAATTACGTCAGGTTTTATTGGCTAAAAACGGCTCGATGTTGCGCAGTGAACTCAAGTGAATGATTAATGACGGCAGGACGGGGTGGGCTCAGTTTTCCAGGTCTGAAAACCAGAATTCTTTCAATCAAGAATAAGTGCCCCGGCTGTTGTAAATGTAAAGTAAGTCTTAAATCGGCCAGTTAGATTACAGAGAACAAGTGCTCTTCTCAAGCAACACTTCACTTAAAATGTCGAGGCAGCCAAGCAATACCTTTAAAGCTATAGTCTACGATTCCTCCGCCACACACACCTCCCCCCTCTGTGCTTCTTCCGACGCCATGCGCCCTCCGCTGAAAGCACCGTCTCATCCCCTCCGAAACCGACACGCCCCCTCCCGCTGAGAAGAGCGCAGGTTCGCCGCACACAGAGCGCCGGTTTTGAGTGGAGAGCGAAATTTTTCCACTGTCAAACGTCGAACTATGTCGGGGTCACAGGCATGACAAACTGTAAAGTTATTACAATACATGTTGAAACAAGCGGCATGTTATTTCCGGCGCTTGGCAACCGTGACATCTCAGTAGGGTGGCTTCGGAGCACAGCGGAAGAGGGAGGGCAGGAGAACTGGAGTGCCAAATTTGAACGAGGGAGGGAGGTACACGGCAGCAGATAAGGAGTTGCGGAACCGAGCCAGGGAAACTCATATTCGGCCAGAACGATTCCTATTGGTTGATTTCTTTGCGTTCCTGCAGCCTCCAGAGAGAGTTGATTTTTTGGCTCCTTATGCTGTGAGTAGTGTGCAGGAGATACTTGAGAGCCATAATCATCATCAAACTGAAGATAATGATTTTAACCTTGGGAAAAATCGTAGACTATAGCTCTAAGTTGAATAGTTATTCTTACATTGTATCGTGAGTCTAAATTGTGTGATCAGACGCAGGCTGAGAGACCCCTATCTGTCACTGCCTGTGTTTCGTTGTGCTTCAATGGACTTTCTCGGTTGATTATAGTGGGGAAAAAGATTCGGATCCTCATTTACTAGCAGCGTTAGGAAGGGCTTAACTGAAGACCATATGTTGTCCATTTGAATTGTGCAGTTGCTTCTGCGGGACTTTCCCCAAAAAACTCACTTCTGCGTTATGTGGATGCCGCCTGCACCTGACATACAGTACTGTGGGAAAGTCTTTGGCACATTTAAACCAATGGCGTGGGGCAAATATGCTTGCTAAAATAATGAAATTAAAAGTTTCTAATGGCTAAGAAATGTACTATACAAAGTGATAAGCAGTTGAAAACTAAATCAAATCAATATTCGTGTGACTACCCTTTGCCTGAAAAGTAGATACACTGTCCTGTTGTGTTAGTTTTAAAAGATTATTAGCTCTCGCCGCTCTCGGTGCGGGAGCTATGGTATCGGGCTCCGTCCGTGCGTGCGTGCCTGCGTCCGTGAACACATTTTGCTTTATCATCAACGATTTCAGTTACAGGCTCCTAATTTTTACTGGACATGCATCTCATAAAGCCCTGCAAATGACATGCCTAAAGGTGACCTTGGCCTATTTTTTCAAGGTCACTGGCCTAAAAATATCACCAAAAACTTTGACATTTTGCTGTATCTCATCAACTATTTCAGTTACAGGCTCCTAATTTTGACTGGACATGCATCTCATAAAGGCCTACAAATGACTTGCCTAAAGGTGACCGTTTTTTTTTTTTTCAAGGTCACTGGCCTCACATTTTGCATCTCATCAACTATTTCAGTTACAGGCTCTAATTTTTACTGGACATGCATCTCATAAAGGCCTACAAATAACATGCCTAAAGGTGACCTTGACCTATTTTTTCAAGGTCAATGGCCTAAAAATATCACCAAAAACTTACTTCAACATTCTGCTGTATCTCATCAACTATTTCAGTTACAGGCTCCTAATTTTGACTGGACATGCATCTCATACAGGCCTACAAATTTAAAGGTGACCTTGGGTCACTGGCCTAAAAAATATCACCAAAAACTTTGACATTTTGCTGTATCTCATCAACTATTTTAGTAACAGGCTCCTAATTTTTACTGGACATGCATCTCATAAAGCCCTACAAATGACGTGCCTAAAGGTGACCTTGGCCAATTTTTTCAAGGTCACTGGCCTAAAAATATCACCAAAAACTTTGGACATTTTGCTGTAACTTTTAGTAACAGGCTCTAATTTTTACTGGACATGCATCTCATAAAGCCCTACAAATGACATTTTGCTTTGTCTCACCAACTATTTTTTGCTTTATCTCATTACAGGCTTCTTATTTTTCTTGGACATGCATTTCATAAAGTCTTACAAATAACGTGCCTAAAGGTGCCCTTGGCCTGTTTTTTCAAGGTCACTGGCCTAAAAATATCACCAAAAACTTCGACAATTCGCTTTATCTTATCAACATTTTCAGTTACAGGCTCCTAATTAGCTCCTGCCGCCCGAGTGGCACGGGAGTTGTGGTATCGGGCTCCATCCGTGAGTGCGTCCGTCCATGCATGCGTCCGTCAACAAAAACTTTGACATTTTCTCTATCTTAATGGCGGGAGCTTCTGGGGCCGCCAGTGCCCTATATTTTACTTTTTGCTTGTTCCATGTAGCATGGAAAACTTGCCACCGGTCTTCTGCAGACTTACTGTTTCACTTGTGTCTGTCCCTCCAAGTAACTGCTGACTGCCATGATGATGTTCACTTCAGGCCTCTGGCAAGACTATATTATCCTTATGAACTGTTTTAAATTAAATAAATATGTTTATTTCCAAAAATATTTTTGAATTAGAATTTGGAATTTCAAATATACTTTTTATCTACAGCAACACTAATGTGGAAAATAAAAAATAAACATCTAAAGCCAGATTTTAAAAAATGTAGGGTGCCTAAGACTTTTGCACTGTACTGTACACCATTCGTGACCTTAGTATTGCAAAGTTCTATCTGCCCCAGAAACCTATCCGTGATAGAACCTTATAATACTGAGGTCACGCGTTGTTGATGTTGTTGTTCTAACGTTATGGGAGTTGTTGCATTTTATTGCTTCAGAATTATTTTTCTCTTGAATAATGGACTCCTTACACCATTTTAGTCATTCTGATAATGCTGTCTCCAGTGTACCACTCTGTTGGCTGACCTTTTCGGTGGCCAGCAGGGGCAAATGCGCTGCAATGGCCCAAAACATCTCCAATTGGAGAAAAGCACTGCAAAAACAGAAAAGATGCAAATTCAAAAACATGAAAACCACAAAAGCAAATGCAGAAGAAAAACCCTGAATTGAGACATGAACACAACAGAAGTACTCTGAGCTGCTATGGCTAAGTCGGTAAAGAGGCTTTCTAGCTAGCTAACATTAGTTTGCTTGCTTAGCTTGCTAGTTCGCTAGTCTAGCTAGCTAACAGTTATATTTGGCATAACATAAATGCTCGCGGTTCAACTCAAGCTAAGTGAGAGCGCAATAATGGATAATTTTTTATTTGCTTAACTTGCTAGCTAAGCAAGCGAACTGATGTTAGCCAGCTAGCTAGCGAACAGTTATGTTTAGTGCAACATAAATGCTCGCAGTTCAATTCTAGCTGAGATAGCGAAATAATGGATAATTTTTATTCCCTTATTTTCTATTGACTCCCATGCATCAACATTGGCTAGCTAAGCTAGTGAACTAGCTAGCTAAGCAAGTGAATTAACATTAGCTAGCTAGCTAGCAAACAGTTATATTTGGTAGAAGA
>CM056212.1:22948922-22970025 GCA_029692085.1 Gymnothorax javanicus | reverse complement strand
TATAGTATATACTACTTGTAAAAAATAAAAGATTAAGAATAGGCCTATACAGAATAAATGTAAGTGAGAGCACAGAAAAAGCAGAAAATAAAAAACATGTGTCTACCTTTGTTGGACCATCCCACCCCCCAATAAACACCCCCAAAATTACATAACAAAAACCCATAATGGCACCCACAAAAGTGTAAAGTACCCTTGAAGCTACCAGCTTCACTAGTGATAAACCGTTCCAACTCCTAACTCAACCTCATTCAACGTGTTTCATCTCCAGAGAAGTGCTATAGGTTATCACCTGAACCCTGTGGTGATAAATGGGTAACCATCGACCTCTTGTGGTCAGAGAAAAAAAAGAGAAAAAGAAATAGGAAAGCCTTGCATATCAGCAACTTGCATATCTTATCAGCAGGCGTGAGTGCAGTTCGAACTTCTTTACTCCAGCATTCTTAATTGACCAGAACTTCTTACATAGATTGACTTATTTCAAAACAGGCGGAGTGATATCCTGACAAATATTCAATATGTATACAGCCCCAACGCCCAAATGCCCCAGAGCCTAACTAGCTACAACCATAGATGGTGAAAGACAACAGATTTTACAGGTAGCATAGTAAGACTTTCTGCGAAGCAATGGCTACACAAAGTTCACAAATATTGCCTTATGTAGCCAGGTGGAACATTTTGACTGGCTAGGGTTGTAGTCAGGACATAATTACCAGTGGCACAGGGCGGAAGAGAATCGCTTTCTCCTCGTGGTCAGCTAAGACGCCAGAAACTCTGTTAGCATCTCTTTTTCTATGGCTGTGGCACTGCTGTCAGACAAGCAGTCTCATAGTAGTAACTGGTATGCATGAGCCAGCGTTGAGCAGTATGATGCGAGTTACCGGACTCAGGTCCTGTGTTGCCGTTTGAAGTGCCTACAATCAGTGCACCGTAGGGAGGTGAGTGTGCGCTGGTGCTGCGATATATTTATGTAAATATATTTCATTTTCTTGTTGTATCTCGGTTATTATAATGAATTGTATGATTTATTGTATATTCATTTTTGCAATTCTTTTTGTGCTGACAGGAAATCTTGTACAATAGTGTCTGTAAATTTAACGTTGTTGAAGATCCAGTTTGTCTCCTTTTTATGTCTGTTTTTGAGTCATATAGAACAACTATTTTTATATTTTGCTAGAACTGTAATAAAAGATTATTTTTATATATGACTTTATGGTCCAACTGCTGATTATTAAGAAGTCTAAAGCTACTGTTAAGTAATCTTATCACAAGGTTACAGTTTGGCGCGGCGAGCAGGGTTCTGCTTTTTAATGCAGCAGTCAGAGTGTTAGAGGAGACAAGCTGGGTTTTGCATAGTGCTTGGGGTGGGTGTGTTAGGAGAGAAAGTGGACTGGAGCAGTGCCCTGCAGAAAGTGTTGGGGCCATCACAGCAGGAGAAGCCAGATCAGCCATCACAGAAGTCTCCACCAGTTTCGTTTAATATAATTGTAACAGGTTTCTGTCCGCCTGCCCTGTAAGTCTGATTAGTAACTTAGAAAGTAGAATTAGAACTTCAGAAAGTAATTAGACAACAGCCTACGATATCTTTTTTTGATCTCCGCAAGGAAGCTATTATGTGGGAGGAGGAAGCTGAGTTTGGGGCAGCGCGACGGAGGAAAATGGTGGACTCGTGTGAGGCAGAAGCTTCAGCGGGGGGGGGGGGGTAAGTGTCGCGACAGCTGCAGTGGAGGTAAAACCTGACCCCACCCTTGCTAAGGTTTTAGGTATGTTACAACAACAGCAAACTTTGATAAATGATCTGTCACAGAAAGTAGCTAATTTGCAGATGTCAGGGCCCCAGCGGGCACCTATTCGGAGAAGGGGCCTAGATTTGATCCATCTGGCCAGCCCATCTGCTTTAACTGCCAAAAGGTCGGCCATATTGCACGGTATTGTGATAGCGCACAGGCCAGCCATGACCAGGGCCAGCCATGACCAACTTTTGTGTAAACACTCAGATGTTTTTGCTTCTTGTGATAGTGACTTGGGGTGCACCAACCTTATTCAACATGAAATACCTGTAATGGATGATGCACCTGTGTGTGAGAGATATCGGAGAATTCCCCCTAGTCAGTATGAAGAGGTGAAAGATCACATTAAGAAGCTTTTAGAGCAGGGAGTAACTAGGGAGAGTTGTAGCCCGTACACTTGCCCCTTAGTGATAGTTCGGAAAAAAGATGGGTCAATTCATTTGTGTGTTGACTATAGACGACTGAATGCGAAGACTCAAAAGGATGTGACCCACTCCCACGCATTGAAGAATCCCTTGACTCCCTGACTGGTGCGAGCTGGTTTTCGACGCTGGATTTGGCCAGTGGATATAACCAGGTGGAAGTGGCAGAAAAAGATAGACCGAAGACAGTATTCTGCATGCCGTTCGGGCTATATGAATTCCAAAGAATGCCGTTCGGTTTGTGCAACGCACCAGGGACGTTTCAGCGGCTCATGGAGCACATTTTGGGGGATCAGCGGTTCCAAGCCTTGCTGCTCTATTTGGACGATGTTACAGTTTTTTCGTCAACATTTGAACAACACCTGCAGCGACTAGATCTGGTCGTTTCACGGTTTGAGCAGTTCAACCTGAAGGTTAAGCTCAGCAAATGTCCGTTTTTCCGGTCAGAGGTGTCCTTTCTGGGTCATATCATCTCAGCACAGGGGGTGGCCACTGACCCAGAGAAGATTAGAGCAGTGGCAGAGTGGAGAAGCCCTCGTTGTGGGGCTGAGTTGCAGTCATTCCTTGGCTTCGCAAGCTTTTATCGGAGGTTTGTGAGGAACTTTGCAAGCATAGCTGCTCCCCTCCATGCCCTCTCTGCCTTGGGCTCATTTAAGAAAGGCCAGCAGCGGCAGCCCCTACCTGCTCGCTGATTCTGCAAACACTGGAGCCCTGCGTGTAAGCTGGAATTTCAGACCCTCAAACAGAGACTAGTGTCTGCTCCGGTGCTGGCATATGCAGATTTTTCCAAGCCCTTCACCCAAGAGATTGACGCTAGCCACCAGGGGCTGGGAGCCATACTGTCTCAGGAGGTCGATGGGCAGTGGAGGCCAGTAGCGTATGCAAGCAGGGGGCTACAGGGTGCAGAGAGGAACATGGAGAATTACAGCGCCATGAAGCTAGAGTTGCTGGGTCTCAAGTGGGCAGTTACAGACAAATTTCAGGAGTATTGTATTGGCAAGAAGTTCACAATCCTGACTGATAACAATCCACTGAGCCATCTGCAGACAGCGAAATTAGGAGCTGTGGAGCAGCGGTGGGTCTCGGAGCTGGCCCGATCTGACTATGAGATAGTATACCGCCCTGGCCGGCAGAACACAGCAGCTGATGCTTTGTACAGGCAGTATTCCGAGCCACTCTCGGAGGAGGGGGACCATCGCCCAGATTTCCATCCGGCTCCACCTGTCCCTCAGCACATCGAGTGCGATGAACAGGCAGTGGGGTCAACCATCCAAAACGAATCCATGACCAGCTTCCCGCGCTGTAGTGCACAGTCTCCAGCCAGGTTACAGCAAGCTGATCCTGAAGTTGCTGCCTTTCTCAAGTATTGGGGTAGAGCAGAAAAGCCCAGCCGTGAAGAGCGTCTGGGTGAATCTCCAGGAACATTAGAGCTGTTGCGCCAATGGGAGAGGGTGGTTGAGTGTGATGGGGTTCTGTATCATCAAAGAGAAAAACCGGGGGAGGGCCCACAGAGACAGCTGATCTTGCCTCGAGCCCTGCAGGGGGAAGTGTCCCGTAACGCCAGCTCACTTTACCGACTTAGCTACGTCTATAATGTTGATCACAGACAGACGGCCAGGAGAGCCACCCGCTCACATCCGCTGCAGTACTAATTCGGAAGAGATGAGAACGTGCTTACATATGAGGACCCGTTGGTGTTCACATAGCCTGAATATACAATCCCTATTCCGAAATAGTTGGGACGAAGTGTAAATTGTGAATAAAATCAAAATGCAATGACTTTCAGATCACATGAGCCGATATGTTATTTACAATAGAACGTAGATAATATTTCAAATGTTGAAACTGAGACATTTTACATTTTTATCCACGAAATAAGCTTATTTCAAATTTTCTGGCTGCAACAGGTCTCAAAAAAGTTGGGACACAGGCAAAAAAGGGCTGAAAAAGCAATTAGTATAAAAGAGAATCAAGCTGAAAGAACATTTAGCAAGTAATTAAGTTAACTGGCATCAGGTGTGTAACATGATTGGCTATAAAAGGGATGTCTTAGAGAGGCTGAGTCTTTCAGAAGTAAAGATGGCCAGAGGCTTTCCAACCTGTGAAGGCTTGTGTAAAAAAATAGAGGAATACTTTAAAAACAATGTTCCTCAACATCAAATTGCAAAGGCTTTGAAGGTCTCATCATCGACAGTGCAAAACATCATCAAAAGATTCAGAGAAACTGGAAAAATCTCTGTGCGTAAGGGACAAGGCTGAAGACCTTTACTGGATGCCCGTGATCTTCGGGCCCTCAGACGCCACTGCATCACACAACGGCATGATTCTGTCATTGGCATTACTAAATGGGCCCAGGAATACTTCAAGAAACGACTATCTGTAAACGCAGTCTGCCGTGCCATCCACAGATGCCACCTAAAACTCTATCATGCAAAAAGGAAGCCATTGTTGAGCATGATCTAGAAGCGCCGCCGTGTTCTGTGAGCCAAGGCTTATTAAAAATGGACTGTAGCAAAGTAGCAAAGTGTCCTGTGGTCAGACGAGTCCTAATTTGACATTCTTGTTGGAAATCATGGGCGTCGTGTCCTCCGGGCTAAAGAGGAGAAAGACCACCCCTCCTGTTATCAGCGTTCAGTTCAAAAGCCAGCATCTCTGATGGTATGGGGATGCATTAGTGCATATGGTGTGGGACACTTGCATGTTTTAAAAAGTACCATGAATGCTGAAAGGTATATAAAGGTTTTAGAGCAACATATGCTCCCCTCCAGACGACATCTATTCCAGGGAAGGCCTTGTGTATTTCAGCAGGACAATGCAAAACTACATACTGCAGCTATTACAACAGCGTGGCTTCGTAGTAGAAGAGTCCGTGTGCTGAACTGGCCTGCCTGCAGTCCTGATCTTTCACTGATTGAGAACATTTGGCGCATAATTAAATGAAAAGTCCGTCAAAGGAGACCCAAATCTCTCCAGCAATCCGGAAGCCTGTATTAAACAAGAGTGGGATCAAATTCCAATGGCTAAACTCAAGAAACTTGTCTCCTCAATGCCCAGATGCCTCCACTCTGTGTTAAAAAGAAGAAGGGATGCTACAGCATTGCAAACAGGCCCCTGTCCCAACTTTTTTGAGACCTGTAGCAGCCATCAAATTTGAAATGAGCTCATTTTGTGGATAAAATTGTAAAATTTCTCAGTTTCAACATTTGCTATGTTAATTCTGTTCTATTGTGAATAGAATACTGACTGGTGTGATTTGAAAGTCATTAAGTTTTGATTTTATTCACAATTTGTCCCAACTATTTCGGAATTGTGGTTGTAAACAAAATTTTTTATCGTTGCCGAGGAATGAGGCATCAATGATTTAAAAGGGAAAAATAAACAGTTTCGGTGTCGATAATTTGTGACTGTCAAAAAAATGTATTCACGGATTTATCAGCTTGTCTTTTTCAATTATTCCCTATAGAGAAATTTCTTTTTGGCCCCCATGGCATCACGTGACTTGCAATATCAGCTTGACCGCTAAGCCCATATCGGAGCGCGTTCCAGCCATCGTTGTTTGTCCAGTTCTCCTTATAGGTCCATGTATAGAACTAATTGCTCTTGAGCATATTTCCGCCCCTCTATCCCTTTTCCGCGGTTTGGACGAACTAATACTAACGAGTACACGTCATGATAATCGGCACATTCTGGTCTTTCTGCTGGTAATGTACAATGGTCAGACGGAGAAGCAAGTTTGTATGCCTATTTATAATTCCTTCAGCCGTTTCAAGCGAACTTTGACATTTTTGAGAGGGAAAACGGAGTCTCCTGTCTGGTCATTTCCGCCCTATAGGCTATACATAAATTCTTTTGTTTTCTGTATGTACATATCTAGCATAAATCCATGAAGTGCCCTTGTGCCGTTTGAATTTTATCTCAAATGTCGCCACATTTACCACTAACAAAAGTATCTGAAAGCCAGAGCTCCTCTAGCTTGTGTGCTTTCTGTGTAGCGCAGCCACACTCCTGTGTGAAATGAGTGGCGTAGCTCACGTATATCCTCTCTCCTGAAATACGGTGCCAAACCAATGGTTTAAGTTCTTCCTCGCCGGCCGACCAATCGCTGAACTTCTTCCCTGCTGGCCAGCCAATCGTTGAACTTGATCACTCAGGCAGCCAGTCAGTCATTCAGATACTCACTCAGCGACATTCACGTTTATAGGGGCCTGGCCGCTGCTCGGCCCAGCCCAAAAAGAAGAGGGGATGCTACACCATGGTAAACAGGGCACAGTCCCAACTTTTTTGAGACCTGCAGCAGCCATCAAATTTGAAATGAGCTTATTTTGTGGATAAAATTGTAAAATTTCTCAGTTCCAACATTTGTTATGTTATCTCTGTTCTATTGTGAATAAAATACTGGCTGGTGTGATTTGAAAGTCATTGCGTTTTGATTTTTTTCACAATTTACGCTTCGCCCCAACTATTTCGGAATTGGGGTTGTATATATCTACATTTGTAATTGGTTGTTTGGTTGCTGCTGTCTTGAGCAGGCCTCCTGAGAAGAAGAGATCTTGTATCTCAATATCAAAATAAAGGATAAATAAAATGAAATAAAAAATAAAATTTGTGTGTGTGTTTGCACCTGTGATATGGAATGTATTTTTGGATGCAAAAATCTGAGCAGCTCTTAGTCAACTCGGGAAACAATATGAGTGTGTCTCTCCATACGTCTGTTTAATTGAATGGCTGCATGTGCTTGTGCATGTTTATGTTTGTGCGTGCCTTTGTGTGTATGTGCCAGTGTGAATGCATGGGTATGTATGTGGGTATGTGTGTGGGTGCACATGGGGGAATGTGTGTTTGGGCATGTCGGTCAGTGCGCGCATGTGTATGTGTGTGATGAGGAATGAGTATTTGGATGCGACTGTTCTGGCAGATCTTGGTGCACCTGGGGAATGATGTGCGTACGAGGGGGGCAGGTTTGCACTCAGAGCATTGGCTGCGTTTATGAAGCTCCCCACATTTCCAAAGCTGATGAAAGCCTGACCAAGGCAACCAGCTGCAGCTGGGCTAATTGCCAATTAGCTCTGCTTCCCTTCTGCTTGCAGTTCTGAAGGTCTCCCAGGCATTCGAGACAAGAGGGATGGGCAGCTCCTCTTCAGCTGCTTATTGCATCATGGTCCCGCGTTTTCTGATTCTAATGCTCAGACTTCATTCCTCCTTCAGTTCACTTACATCAGTGATGAAACACAATGCAGAAAATGGTCAGAGAACTGCAACAGTCTGAAGTCTAAACATCAGCAGTATTCCGCATAAAAACATCAAACCTTTCTTCTCTGACATGCTTTCCCAGCACACAATGTGAATTGGTTCCTGTTCCGCTCTCTTTTGCGAGGCGTCTGGAATTTAAAAGCTCCAGGTGATTCTGTTTGGGGTTAAACAAAGGACCTGGGGCCTGTACCCTAAAGCTGGATTAACATACCCGGGGTTTCTCTTAGTTATCTGGCTGCACTTCACCAGACTTCCGCATTCCTGATAAGCGGTACCATGAAGCCAGTTATCAACTCGGTAACTGAACCCAGGGTTTTCCAATCTAGGTATGTGCGCGTTCACATAAAAAGGGCGGTGTTTGAAGCAAATGACCAATTGCAAACATGCACAAACCGACTGGAAGCAAAGCTGCGTAGTTTTCAAATGCGTAGCAAGAGCTCTTAATAAAAATATGAAGAAAATAAACGTATCATCCTGGCAAAAATTAACACCGTTGCAGCTGCCAAATACAGAAGGGACAGTTGGCAAAAAAAAAAATCTCCAACCGTGTAAATGCGTAATTTAATTATAATGATAATATCACTGCAAATAACTCCCGAATTCATGATTGTATGTGGGCTATTGCTGCAATAGTGATGATTCAATTTTACTTCTGCTGCAGTAAATCATGACAACAGGCGCTATGTAGGCTAGTGAGCGCATCTCTCTCCTTTTCTGCTTTACAGGATATGATCCAGCACGAAGCCTATTGGGTATAGGGATGTGCATATCTTATCGTTTATAATGTCACTGCCCCATCAGTAAAATTACAGTTGCGTATTTCATTAAATTGACGTGATGCGAGGATGTATTCTTATGGCGTGTATGGATTTTTTTTTTCCAGCTGCAACCCTGGCGGTGTCAAAAGAGCCGGAGAACAAATAATGAATTACCACAAAAACATAATTCAAAGCGGTCAGTAGGCTTACTTTCATAAGTGCAACATGTACAAGGCTTCAGTGCTTTTGCCCATGGAAAAATACAGCATTGTGATACACTCAAGCTTTGAAACTATATGCGCACGACTCCGCTGCGTTTGCCACATGTCAAACCCTCAGATGAGAACCTGTATCGTACATATTGGTATTCATCCTCGCACCGAACTCCGCTGGAAACCTCTTGGGGGCCGGTGATGCCATTTTCTCTGAGAACTGATTGGTCAGTAGGCGGTGCTTTTGCACACTGTGAGCTGAATCTAGAACTAAACCTGCTCCGGAGCAGGTTAGCCGTTCAGCTTATGTTGCCGCGGTGATATACCTCGGTAAGAACTGAGCCGCCTTCATGGTACAGAAAACCCAGGGTTAAACCTGAAGTTACCGCGGTAAGCCCAAATCCTGCTTTATGGTGCAGGCCCCTGGTGCTGTTAGCATGAAAATAAACCGGCATTTAGAACACTGTAGATGCACAGAACGCTGCTTTCTTTTCGAGTGAGAATTGCAGAGTCAAGCCATTAAAGGCTTGGTAGGCAGCTTATTTTTGGCAATATGGGGGAAAAACTTCCATTTAACCTTTGAGCATAATATAAATGAAGTGATCTGCGAGAGGAGCAGACCTCTGCATCCCCTCTGGGCTCTGTTTTCAGCCTGCAAAGAATCCGCCCGGTGACAGAAGAATTTGACCAATCACAGAACAGCTGAAAGCGAGCCCTGAGATTGGCAGTTCTGCTGAAGCAGATGCGCGTGCACGTCTGGTGTGTCCTAAACTGTGTACCGCGTGCGCCGTGTGAGCTTACTAGGTGTGCCGCCAGAGAACCCACTTACTGTTTTTTTTTTCTGATAGCCTAATAATATAAAATGGCTGAACTTACAGGATATAAAAATAACAATTCATGTCATTATCAATTCATTCAATTCAGTTTATTAAAATGCCTATTTAAAATTCCTTCTCGATATTTCCGCATCATGTATTCTCATGTATTCTACTGTACAATTCCTTCTCGTGATTGGCCAATCACACATCGTCTAATGCGAAAAATTAAACATTCCCCGGTAAAACTCAGCTAAAACAACAGAGTAGGCTAGTTGAAACGAAACAACGAAAATGGATAAATTCCTGACCAAAACCTCGAAAAGGCTGTCCGACTAAGACCCTGAACCACCTCACTCTTGCTGCACTGGCCAGAAAAAGAAAAGTTGTGAGCAGACTTTACAGTGAGGAATATCTGACTTATGGGTTTACATTTACCGGAGATCCCGCTACCCCAATACCACTGGGTCTTGCTTGCGGCGAAAATCTGGCGAACGAAGCTATGGTGCCAAATAAATTAAAAAGATACCTTTCAACCAAACACCCTTCTCTCGCAAAAAAAAAAAAAAACCGTGAATATTTAATACGGTCGAGAAGCCAGACGAACAAACAAGCTAGTTTCATGACGAAAACCGCTAGTGTACGGTGTACATTGTAGGACATCCTCAGGTCTCAGAGTGAGGTATCAGGAGTCAGGAAAACCTCTGTCATTTGTCAGACAAAACGGCGTCATGTCTCAGACAAACCTCCGTCAAACCAAATGGTCTCAGACAAAACGGTGTCAGATAAAACGGCCTCAGATTAAACGGCTACAGACAAAATGGCCTCAGATTAAACAGTTTAAAAATCAGACAAAACGGTGTCAAAAAACGCCCTCACATGACACGGCCTCAGGCCGTAAAACACGACATAACATTTTATTTTGAAGGAACGGGAAGTATACGGTGGCTACCTAGCTAATGTTCGTTTGCTTGCTTAGCTACCAAGTTCGCTAGCCTAGCTAGCCAACAGTTTGGTGCACGGATGTCAATAAAAAATAAATGAATTAAAAGAAACATTATTTTGCTATCTCACTCAGCTAGAGTTGAACCGCAAGCATTTATTTTATACCAAATATAGCTGCTCCCTAGCCTTAATTCGCTTGCTTAACGTTAGCTTGCTAGTTCGCTAGCCTAGCTAGCCAACAGTTTGGTGCACAGAATTCAATAGAAAATAAATGAATAAAAATTATCCATTATTTCGCTATCTCACTTGGCAAGAGTTGAACCGCGATCATTTATGTTATATCAAATATAACTGCTCGCTAGCTAGCTCGCTAACGTTAGTTCACTTGCTTAGCTAGCTAGTTCGCTAGCCTAGCTAGCTGACAGTTATATTTAATATAACGTAAATGCTCGCGGTTCAACTCTAGCTAAGTGAGATGGCAAAATAACAGATTTTTTAATTCATTTATTTTCTATTGACTTCCGTGCACCAAACTGTTGGCCAGCTAGGTTAGAAAACTTGCTAGCTAAACAAACGAACTAATGTTAGCAAGCTAGCTAGCGAGCAGTTATATTTGGTATAACATAAATGATAGCAGTTCAACTCTAGCTAAGTGAGATAGCGAAATAATGGATAATTCATTTATTTTCTATTGAATTCTGTGCATCAAACTGTTGGCTAGCTAGGCTAGCGAACTAGCAAGCTAAGCAAGCGAATTAAGGATAAGGAGCAGCTACATTTGGTATAAAATAAATGCTCGCGGTTCAACTCTAGCTGAGTGAGATAGCAAAATAATTTTTTTTAATTCATTTATTTTCTATTGACATCCGTGCACCAAACTGTTGGCCAGCTAGGCTAGCGAACTTGGTAGCTAAGCAAGCGAACTAACATTAGCTAGGTGGCCACCGTGTACTTCCGATTCCTTGGAAATAAAATGTTATGTCGTGTTTTAAGGCCTAAAGTCGTTTTATGTGAGGCCGTTTTTTGACGCCGTTTTGTCGATGATTTTCATTTTTAAGACGTTTAATCTGAGGCCGTTTCGTCTGAAGCCGTTTAATCTGAGGCCGTTTCATCGGAAGCCGTTTAATCTGAGGCCGTTTTATCTGATGACTTATTTTGAAGCCTGAGACCGTTTGTTTTGACGGAGGTTTGTCTGAGACATGACGCATCATTTGTTTTGTCTGACAAATGACAGAGGTTTTCCTGACACCTGATACCTCACTCTGAGACCTGAGGATGTCCTAAAATGTACACCGTACTAGTGTCAGAAAAAGCATTAGAAGCTAGCTGTCTGGTCACAGAACTAGTAGCAAAATCAAAGCCCAGCAAACATTTCAACCTTGTATCAACGTCGTTTCAACGTCAAACCACGACGTCGCGTCATGGTTCAAAAATAGTTCCAAAATGAAAACTAAGCCGACGTCCGGACTTTACCTGTCCGTCATCTGGCCGTCCTTCCTGGCCGTTCGCCTCATAACCACAATGCAGTTCTTGCCGTCCGACCGGGACGCAAAATTTTTTTTCCTACGAACTTCTTGTCCTCATTTGCATACGCCCATGCGCACTCTAGTCAATCATCCACTGCCGCAATTGGACAATCTGACAGTGACAATGGAAGAACTCGACGTACCGTTAATGCGTCGCTATTCTGGAATTCTGGTCCCCGACCGAAGTATTCTCAGAAATAGTTAGGCCAACAAAATAAGGCTACAGTTTGCGTTCACCGTCATATTCGTTAGCGAGCAAGTTGGCTTCCTAGCTAGGGAGCCAAAGTCATATCGACATAGTTAGCACGCCAATGTATATAGCTACATGGCTAGCTGGCTAGCGAGCGAAAAAGGCTACAGTTCGCTTACAATGGAATACTCGCGAGCGAGCTATTTGGCTACCTTGCTAGCAAGATACAGGGACATCTCTATAATGTAATAGCTAGAATGCCAATGTATTTAACATCCTTTAAACGATTTTTCAGACGACAGATTACATTCAAAAGTCAATGCAAACGCGAATACCAAAACGCAATTGGCGTTTTTGACTTTGAATAATTCGAAAAAAGCTTCCAATAGTGACATCTGAGTATCTGGAGAAGTGGGGGCTGAACTGGAAAGACCGCTTAGAGTCATTTATTTTATGATTGCATGAAAGCCTGAAACCTGGTTGGAAAGCTCTGGAAAGAGTGGTTGTCTATGATTGCATGAAAGCCTCTGGTTGGAAACTCGAGTGGTTGTCTCGGAAACGGGTGGGTAAGCGCGAAAGCAGAACGCTATCATAGCGGTGTGCCGTGAGATTTTTTCATAGTGAACAGTGTGCCGCGAGAGAGACAAGTTTGGGAAACAGTATAGTTTGAATAAGATGTGCTACACTGCTTCGAAACATTAGCTTGTCATTAGTCTTAAAAATAAAGAACGGCTTTTATTTGCTCAAAGTTATAACTGAATAATTCCCGATGTCGAACCTGTCGGCTAACGTTACTTTAGCCTTTGTAGTCGTCTGTCTTTCGTATTATTTTACACTAAATATAAATACTATTTACTATCGCTCATGTTCAAAAACAGTATTTTCTTACCTGTGACTCGGACAATATTATATGGAGGATAACGTAGCTACAAAAAAGGTTTGTCTAATTTGCAATTGCCTCGGGCAGGGACTATCGGGTACGTGTATGAAGCGCGTGCATCAGATGCCCGTGCTTGTCTGGTGGGAGGAGCTTAGGTCAAAGATGAGGAGATGAGACCCGTGTGGACTCAACGATCACCGTTTTTCTAGGATTCCTGCCTACCGAGCCTTTAAAGTGTTGCAGTTCAGTTTCTTACCAATGCTTCGACACAATATTCGAAACTATCCCTTTGTTTTTGGCAAAACTTTATACACGCAACCTACAGGCACACATGTCGATAATACTGCACTTTGCATTAAAGCAAACACTTCATTCAGTGTAGTAAACTTGGTATTTTTGCATCTGAACTCTTCACACAAATATTACACGAATAGATCTTTACACATGCCAACTACACGCCAACATGACAAATGGGAAACGTTACTTTTTGTGTCTTTTGCATTTTTAGTAAGCAGGACACAGCACTCTGCTGTAAATGTTTGTCATCGTGTGCACCGTGTGGCCCTCTGTGAGCACAGTGTAGCACTCAGTGTGCAGCGTATAGCATGTTGTATGTGATGTCTTGCTCTCTGTGAAGTTTACTGCCTTCTGTGTTTCTTCTTCGTGGGTGTGTCTGTTTTGTGGTGACGTTGTTTCAAAATTTCAGCATTCTGAGAGCATAATGTGGCCCTATGGGCCGATAAACTATTGTTGTGGTGTGGCGTCCATCATCCGACGTCCGGAACATTTTTTATATTTTTTTGGCCAGATGAATTTTCGTATAAATTTGCCATAATATACTACTAGACCATATCTCCAGACGATTTTTTGGATTTTTGATTGAATCATTTTTGTCTGTTTTACGGGCCCTTGAAATTTTGGCCCCAGTGTTGAGGACAGGACGGAGAAATTTTAAAAAAATTATTTCTCAAAAACTGTATGATAATTTTTTTCTAAATCGGGCAATCAACTTACCTTGGTACCGTCAATGTACAGTGCGAGCACCATTTTGATTGAATCGACAGAAGTGGGTCTAGTGGGGGCGCTGTACTTTATGAATGTGCAAGATGGCCTGTGGAGGCCAAATGGTTGCAGATAGAGATTAAATTTGTATTACTGACATATAGGAAGTCATATATGACCTACATTTTGGTTATGTTAAAGTTGACCTCAATGACTTTGAAAGGTCAAACTCGAGGTCAAGGAAAATATTTACAATGTTAAAAGATAGGACTTGAAATTTCAAAAAATTATTTCTCAAAAACTGCCAGATAACTTTTTTTTGTAAATCTGTCAATCAAACTTGATATACATTATGTACAGTGAGAGTGCCATTTTGATTGAATCGATGGAAGTGGGTCTAGTGGGGGCACTGTACTTTAACATCGGGTCTTATGGAGAATGGGCTAAATCGCCTGTGGAAGGTAAATGGTTGCAGATAAAGATTAAGTTTGTATTATCAACATATAGGAAGTCATATATGACCTATATTTTGGCTGTGCTAAAGTTGACCTCAGATGACCTTGAAAGGTCACACTTGAGGTCAAGCAAAATGTTACAATTTTCAAAGGCTTCTAGGTTTTAAAATATTGAAGATTGGAAACGTATGTGGATTGAACACTTATGGGAAGTCATATATGAACTTTCATGTGGTGGCCTTGAACTTGACCTTCGGTGACTTTCGAAGGTCAAACTTAACATAGTGAAATTTCAATGACTTCTATCACCAAAACTATTACAGATAGACCTAAAACCCTAGTCACACTAGAGGCGGAATGAGCCGGAGTGCCTTCGGAATTAAAATTCTTTGTATATTCCTGGATATTCGAAGTGCGTTCTAAAAATTCTGACTGCATTCTGAGTGCATTCCAAATATTCGGGCCCGTTCTTGTGGCCGGCCTGAATGTTTTGCTCATGCTCAAAACTTTCCGGGTGCATTTGAAGTGGAGAAATATCGAATGGCATTCAAAGTGTATTCTAACTGCGCTCTGACTGCATTATAAATATTCTTATGGCATTCCAACAGCATTCAAAACATTCTGATTGCATCGAGGGAGAATCGGAACGGCAAGCCATGTCAAATCCTGCTAGAATGCGCCTCGAATGAGCCAGATTGCACCTCGAATGCATTTCAATTGCTGCCGGAAGCTATTTTGATATTAAAACAATTCAGCTGGAATGTGCTTCGAATGCCGTTGGAATCTTTGCTGCTGGAATCAGTGGCGGCTGGTGAACTGGCTTAAAAATAATGATTGGTTATGACCTATTTTCAATCATTCATTTAAATTACCATTACAGAAACTCCGAAAACTTTCAACATTATCAGGTGTGGCCAGTTTTCATTAATAACGCATACCTGTTAACTCTCACGCATTCGGCATCAGTTTTAGTGGCATATTTACGTCCCCTGCTGTAGTCAGCAATTACTCAATCAACGCATATGGGACACTCGTGTTACATTCTAAGTACATTCTGAGTATTCGAGCTGCATTCGGTTTGAATTCTTGGACGTTCCAACCATATTCGGCGGCCATTCCAGGAGTGTTTTGAGTGCATTCGAGGTGAATTCGTACAGCATTTGAGGCACCTTCCAACCAGACTTCGGGTGGAGTTCAGGCAGCAATTGAACCACACTCGTACGGCATTCGAAGTGTATTCTAAATATTCTGAGTGCATTCTGACAGCATTCTGAATATTCCTACTTTGTTCCAACTACATTCAAGCTGCATTCGAGAGCTAACACATCCAGAATGTGCAAGAATCATTTGAGGCGGGTTCGAAGTGCATTCTAAGTATTCAAACGGAATTCTTTCAAAGCTGTAAGAATTTTGGTCAATTTGAAATCCCCACTGGAATGTTGCACAAATTCTTCATTCCGGCTGGTTCTGCTTGATTCTTGCTGATTTTGAATAAGTGTGACGAGGGCTTTAGGTTTGTATTGTGTGCATATTGGAAGTCATGTATGAAGTTTCATTTTGTGACCTTGAACTTGACCTTCAATAACCTTCAACAGCCAAACCTAACAGTGAAATTTCAATGATTTATATCAGCAAAATTGTTACATATAGGGCATAGGTTTATATTGGAGACGTATAGGAAGTCATATATGAACTTTCATTAGGTGACCTTCATATTGACCTTCAAAGGTCAAACTTGATATAGTGCATATTCAATGGCCCTCATTTATCAAATGTGCGTACACCAAAAAAATGGGTGTACACCAAATCTCCCGTAAGGATCAGCATTTATCAATCTGAACGTGAGTGAATGGTCCGCAAAAATCTCATGCCAGGTCTGACCAGGTGTACGCTCATCGTGCAACATGCAGGAACGAGTGCAGCTGTTAAAATGATTAATAAACCATATGCAGCGATTTGGACGTCATGCTGTTGTTGCTTTTATTAGTAAAATGAATAAAGAGGCTAAATTAATTAATTAATAAATAAATAAGACACCTGCGCTGAGAAATTAATTAAACTTATATTTTGAGACAACCTGCTTGACAGGCCAGACGGCTGACGATTACAATCAATTTGATTAAGCGCAATGCGTGGCTTGGCAGATATGCAGTGTGGTATGTCAGATGCTCATCCAGTCAGATATATACTGAACAACAAAAGAAACACAACTTAATTAAAGGCAGACTGGAAAATAAGTTTGCGCGTAATTATTTTCGAAAATCAAATTTATTACTAGCGTGTGCACATTTACACTCGGTTTATCAAAGTTTTCTTTATTTTGCCGTCACTTTGACTGAGTAACCATAAGAGTACATAAACAAACTGGCTAACAACCATGATCACATTTTGACAATGGCAGATCTTCTATTGTGAGAGGAATACGATTCTGTCCGGACGTGAGAGGAACTTTCGGCACAGAGAAGATCTCCTCCGGGAAAGTTACGAGTGGCTGCTTGTTTTGTGTGGCACCCAATAAAATGTCATGTAATACTAATAAAAGTACAATGAAGAGTGATCTCTGCAGACTGTATTTTAACAATTACCGTCATGCAGCTCCAATCGAGGCGGCAGGGACTCATCCGTGTCCCCACCGCCTCATATTCCCACGATGTACGGGGGAGCCCTGCTGCCACGCGCTCCTCAAACGGTGACAGCTGGAGGTTCGAGTCCGGTTGGCCTCCACCGGTCCGTGCGCTGCTGCGCCTGAGCGCAGCAACCTGTTTTTTGGTGGCGATCTTAAAATCGGACCACTTTTTCTTGCCTACATGGAAAGCATTTGGATTGTCAGTTATGTAGGATATATAACATGAAATATCATGGATCGATAAATTGAATTTATTAATGAATTAAATCAAACCTCTGCTGCACTCCGGTTTTCCACCCCAACAGTGTTTACCGCAGCAGCAATAGTTTTCCAAACTGCAGCCTTCTGGGCTCCCTTTATGCCACTCTTAAGGCTTCCAAATAAAATTATTTTGTTTTTCTCCACCTCAGACGTGATAATTTATATTTCCTCCCCAGTGAAGTTCTTTCTTCTTTGCTGTCTTTTGAGAGTCCATGTCGTAAAGTGGGCAGGACTATACCTCCCAGAGCATGAATTTATAGGGGCGTGTCATGTAAATTACGATGGTTTCAGCCGCCAGATTTATCAACGCCACGCCAGTTCTACAATCAAATCAGCAACGCATACACACTTTTAGTAAATCAGACGTGACACCTGGCGAACGCTGATATTTACACCAGAATCTACACCAGATCCTACGCAAGTTTGATAAATGAGGGCCACTGACTTCTAGCCCTAAAAAGGTCACAGATGGAGCCTATGTTTGTATCACAGACTTAAAGGAAGTCACACATGAACATTCAACTTGAGAGTTGGTGACCTTTGAAGGTCAAACTTGACATAATACAATTACAATGACTTGTATTGTCAAAACGGTTACAGATGGAGCCTAGGTTTGTGTTGGAGACATATAGGATGTCATATATAAACTTTCATTTGGTGACCTTCGTATTGACCTTCAAAGGTCAAATGTGACCTAGTGAAAATTCTATGACTTGTATCACTAAAACAGTCACATATGGAGCATAGTTTTGTGTTACAGACATCTAGGAAGTCACATATGAACTTTCCTTTGGTGGCATTCAACTTGACTGTCAGTGAACTTTGAGGGTAAAACTTGGCAGTGAAATTACCCTGACTTTCGTCACCAAAATGGTCACAGATGGAGCCAAGGTTTGTATAGAGACATTTAGAAAATCATATAAATTAAGTCCCTCTGCTGACCTCAGCTTGACCCTCTGTGACCTTTAAAGTTCACAATAGACATATTGAATTTTCAATGACATATATCATCAAAACTGCTTCAGAGCTCAGGATTGGGTATTACAGGGGGTCTTATGAACGTATGTGAACTTTTATTTAGTGACCTTGACATTGACCTCAATAATTCGAAGGTCAAAGTTCACATTAAATTTTCATAACTTGTATCATCACAATAAGATTGCTTGCCGGTAAGCTACAGGACCCCTGGTTCTATTTTTATTATTATCCCCCGCCACACGAAGTGGCCAGGGGATATTGATTTGACCTCCGTCCGTGCGTGCGTGCGTGCGTCCGGATAAAGGAGAACAACTTTTCACAAGAAATATTCTAGATAGGATAACCAAATTTGGCATATAGGTTCAGACCATGAAGGCCTTGATCGAGTTCGAAAATGAGACCAGCGCGATTATTTTTTCCAGAGTTATTGCCCTTGATTTGCATTTTTGAACTCTGACTACGGTGTCTATAAAGGAGAACAACTTTTCACAAGAAATATTCCAGATAGGATAACCAAATTTGGTGTGTAGCTTAAGACCATAAAGACCTTGATCGAGTTCGAAAATGAGACACGCGTGATTATTTCTCCCGGAGTTATTGCCCTTGATTCACTTTTTTCAACTCTGTTCACGGTATATGTAAAGGGGAACTACTTTTCACTGGAAATATTCCAGATAGGATAACCAAATTTGGTGTGTAGCTTAAGACCATAAAGACCCTGATGGAGTTCGAAAATAAGAAGCACACTATTATTTTTCCCACAGTTATTGCCCTTGTGGCACTCTGTTCATAGTATCTTTAAAGAAGACATTTTGGCGGGGGATGTTGTTGACCATGTCTACTTGTTATTTTTATTATTATTGATAATAATAATAATAATAATAATAATCCTGATTACAGATGGGAAAACAAATTGAATTTTCAAATTACGAGTGGTCTTCTTCCATCCAATAAATGAAGACCACAACGGAAAAATGATCAGAATCCAAATTTTGCATTTTTGTATATTTTATATATTATATATTATTATAATATTTTATATATTTATGCATATTTTTTCAGTGCTTTGTTTCTAAGATCATTTTGAATTTTTAATTCATCATTTCTCCACAATGTGAAAATGTGACTCTGATCATTTTTCCATTGTGGTCGTCAAATATTTCAGCTCAATGTTCAATCATGTTGGGGTTTGCAGTCGCATGTAATTTCTGAATAAAAAATAATTGCTTCTAACAGTAAATCCTGGCTTTTTCTTCCCCACTAGGCAGTGGATGGGGATATTGAGATGAGTGTTGTCTCTCCATCCGTCTGTCTTTCACGCTTCTTTTCTGGGCCAGAACTCTGAAACTATTCACTATTTCTCAACAAAATTTCATATAAAGATACTTCTTATTTTGTAGAAGGGCCTTTTCTTACTTCCGTCAGTCCTATTGTTCATTTGACCATCCCTTCACCGCTTTCTCTTTCCAAGCCAGATATCAGCCATCCCATGTCAGGGGATCTGAATATTTCATTCGTTTTTTTGATAAAAAAAAGTTCATTTTTTAAACCAGCAATATTTCTCAGTGATTGGAAACTTTTGTATGGCACTGTGCATTCAGTAAAACATAATTTACATATATCAGATGAAAATATAAATGACAATAAATTGATGCCCTTTCTGATCACTTGAAGTACTGTAAACTCTCTTTGAGTCTCAGCACTTTGGTAAATATGCTTGAATTCTAATGAAGTTCACAAATTTTGCTGGAACCTTCCTTGGTCAAATATGCACCAAAATTGTGAATTATATGGTGCCTACCCCCAGGGGCTCTGAGGGGCGGGGCTAAAACTTGTCAATACATTTTCCACTTCTTCTCAGAAACCGCTGATCTGATTTCAATAAAATTTTGCAGGAACCTTCCGTGGTCAAATATGCACCAAAATTGTGAGTTATATGTTGCCCACCCCCAGGGACTCTGAGGGCTGGGGCTAAAAGTGGTCAAATTGGCTGAAATTTTAAAAATCTTCTTCTCCAGACCCAGAAATGCTGGAAAACAATACTCTTCATAGATGGAAGGCTCTTGAGGTGCTTTATCAAACTTGTGAACTTCATGACCCTCGAGCTCCATGTTTGCCCCTGGGGGGGGGGTGAAATTTAATATAGTTTATATAGGAAAATGATACTTTTGGGTATATTTTGTTCATTTTCTACTGGAAATCATTCAAACTTGATTGGCATTACAACCATTAGATGGCAGTTTGATTCCATGACATTTTTCACCCTGTCTCTTCCCCAAGGGCTGAGGGGTGGGCCCAAATGGGGTCATATTGCCAAAATTTCAACAATCTTCTTTTCTAGTCTGAGACAGGCTGGAAACCAATACTCTTCATAGATGGAGGGGTCTTGAGGTGCTTCATCAAAATTGTTAATTTCATGGCCCCCAGGCTCCATGTTTGCCCCTGGGGAGGGGGTGAAGTTTACCATACTTTATATAAGAAAATGATACTTTTGGGTATACTTGGTTCATTGACATCAATAACATCAGGTTTTGTACAACTCACGTGACCATTAAGGCCCTTGTTCCTCTTGTTTAAAAAAGTATTCATTTTTTAAACCAGCAATATTTCTCAGTGATTGGAAACTTTTGTATTGCACTGTGCATTCAGTAAAACTTTATGAACGTATATCAGATGAAAATATAAATGACAATGAATTGATGCCCTTTCTGATCTCATGAAGTACTGTAAACTCTCTTTGAGTCTCAGCTCTGTGGTAAATGTGCTTGAATTCTAATGAAGTTCACAGGCATAGAAATGTGTGCGATTTGATGAAACATCAGTTGGTTGTGTGTCTGTAGTTCTATTTCTTGAGCTACTACCTGCCGCTGTTTAAAGTGATGTGGGAGGTTATGAGAAGAAGAGCACCTGCAGAAACGAAAAATAAATAATCACACCTCTTTATCTGCCCAATCGAATGTCCTTGTGCTGGCAGAGCAGGAGTTGTTTGAACG
>CM056212.1:22916653-22948822 GCA_029692085.1 Gymnothorax javanicus | reverse complement strand
AACAGAAACCAGCAGAGACAGTGATGCAGTTGTGGCAGGAACAGAAACCAGCAGAGACAGTGGTGCAGTTGTGGCAGGAACAGAAACCAGCAGAGACAGTGGTGCAGTTATGGCAGGAACAGAAACCAGCAGAGACAGTGGTGCAGTTATGGCAGGAACAGAAACCAGCAGAGACAGTGATGCAGTTATGGCAGGAACAGAAACCAGCAGAGACAGTGGTGCAATTATTGGCAGGAACAGAAACCAGCAGAGACAGTGGTGCAGTTGTGGCAGAAACAGAAACCAGAAACAGTGGTGCAGTTGTGGCAGAACAGAAACCAGCAGAGACAGTGATCCAGTTATGGCAAGAACAGAAACCAGCAGAGACAGTGGTGCAGTTGTGGCAGGAACAGAAACCAGCAGACAGTGATCCAGTTGTGGCAGAACAAAACCAGCAGAGATAATTGCAGTTTGGCAGGAACAGAAACCAGCAGAACAGTGGTTGCAGTTGTGGCAGGAACAGAAAGCAGAGACAGTGATGCAGTTGTGGCAAGAACAGAAACAGTGATGCCAGCCAGCAGAGACAGTGGCGCCAATGCATTTATGGCAGGAACAGAAACCAGCAGAGACAGTGGTGCAGTTATGGCAGGAACAGAAACCAGCAGAGACAGTGGTGCAGTTGTGGCAGGAACAGAAACCAGAAGAGACAGTGATGCAGTTGTGGCAGGAACAGAAACCAGCAGAGACAGTGATGCAGTAATGGCAGGAAAAGAAACCAGCAGAGACAGTGATGCAATTATGGCAGGAACAATAACGAGTAGAGACAGTGGTGCAGTTAACAGTGGGAGGAACAGAAACCAGCAGAGAGTGATGGTTATGGCAGGAAGAAACCAGCAGAGACAGTGGCAGGAACAGAAACCAGCAGAGACAGTGGTGCAATTTTGGCAGGAACAAAAACGAGCAGAGACAGTGGGCAGTTGTGGGAGGAACAGAAACCAGCAGAGACAGTGGTGCAGTTATGCAATTTGAGCAGGAAATAAAAACCAGCAGAGACAGTGGGGCAGTTGTGGCAGGAACAGAAACCAGCAGAGACAGTGATGCAGTTATGGCAGGAACAGAAACCAGCAGAGACAGTGGTGCAGTTGTGGCAGGAACAGAAATCAGCAGAGACAGTGATGCAGTTGATGGCAGAACAGAAACCAGGCAAGAACAGAAACCAGCAGAGACAGTGGTGCAATTTGGCAGGAACAGAAACCAGCAGAGACAGTGGTGCAGTTGTGGGAGGAACAGAAACCAGCAGAGACAGTGGTGCGTTTATGTGGGAACAGAAACCAGCAGAGATATTGGTGCAATTTTGGCAGGAACAGAAACGAGCAGAGACAGTGGTGCAGTTGTGGCAAGAACAAAAACCAGCAGAGACAGTGATGCAGTTGTGGCAGGAACAGAAACCAGCAGAGACAGTGATGGAGTTGTGGCAAGAACAGAAACCAGCAGAGACAGTGGTGCAATTATGGCAGGAACAGAAACGAGTAGAGACAGTGGTGCAGTTATGGCAGAAACAGAAACCAGCAGAGACAGTGGTGCAGTTGTGGCAGGAACAGAAATCAGCAGAGACAGTGATGCAGTTGTGGCAAGAACAGAAACCAGCAGAGACAGTGGTGCAATTTTGGCAGGAACAGAAACAAGCAGAGACAGTGGTGCAGTTTTGCAGGGAGGAACAGAATCTAGCAGAGACAGTGGTGGTGCAGTTGTGGCAGGAACAGAAACCAGCAGAGACAGTGGGGCAGTTGTGGCAGGAACAGAAATCAGCAGAGACAGTGATGCAGTTATGGCAGGAACAGAAACCAGCAGAGACAGTGGTGCAGTTGTGGCAGGAACAGAAACCAGCAGAGACAGTGGTGCAGTTGTGGCAGGAACAGAAACCAGCAGAGACAGTGGTGCAGTTGTGGCAGGAACAGAAACCAGCAGAGACAGTGCTGCAGTTACGACAGGAACAGAAACCAGCAGTTTGGGAACCCCCTGACCTCGACCCAAAAAACTTGCCTACACATCACTGACCTATGCCCACTGTGTACCCCCCGCTGTGATTCCATCACCCCAGTTCGAGCACTTCATGCCACTTAATATTACAAGTCTGTCTATTACCCATTTAAAAATAGACATGACACTGATGACCTGAAATATTCTTATAGCTAAAACTTCCAAGAGATGCTCTTACAGTACAATAAGAGCACTGGCTAAAATGCCTTGCAGTACAGGCAGTGGCAAAATCATCAGACAAACTGCTATAATTGGCTGTTGTTTAAAAGCTTATGATGCGCTGTTTTCATCAGATATCAATTGATTAATTAATGGGCTGATTTTACAGCTGTAGTTTTGTGGTTATTAACGACTCTCCCAAACTTCAATTAGCCTCAGTCAGAGGTCTGTCGACAGCGTCAGTTTCTCTTACCTCTCGCTGTTTTTTATTGTTAGGCATTGTCATAATTTCTGATACCAGTCTCCTCGCCACCTTCATTAAGTCTGTCGACACACCTGCAGTCCTGGCATAGGCGGCGTGGCCCGATAAAACCCTCTTAGTGTCCTCTCCTTGATCTGGAGTCTCCCTGGTGAAGTCCTGCTGATTAGACCTCCTCTCCGCAAACATATGCCGCTAATTAGCAATAGCATCAGGAATCAACTGTGTACATACTTTTATATTTGTGATTACGATATTTCAAAATAATTAACCGAGAATTATATTTTGTCCACCCTCTGTACATATGTAGGTTTGCATTTTTGCAGTAGTGTGTGCGTGTGTGTGTGTGTTTGTGTGCCTGTGTGGAACTGTGAGGAAAAGTAAATTGTGGCTAAACAATCCAGTGCTTATGCAAACTCAGACCATCTGGTGAGTGTTATATAAAACAATCTGTGCCTTCAAAGGGTCTGCTTGAGTTACTAGCAAGGAGCTCCTGCCGCACGAACACAAGACTACAGTGAACAAATGTGCACATATACCAACACCAATCTCTCCAAAGCACAAATGTGCACATATACAAACACCAGGCTCTCCAAAGCACAAATGTGCACATATACAAACACCAATCTCTCCAAAGCACAAATGTGCACATATACAAACACCAGTCTCTCCAAAGCACAAATGTGCACATATACAAACACCAATCTCTCCAAAGCACAAATGTGCACAAATACCAACACCAATCTCTCCAAAACACAAACGTGCACATATACGAACCGCAATCTCTCCAAAGCACAAATGTGCACATATACAAACCCCAATCTCACCGAAGCACAAATGTGCACATCTACAAACCCCAATCTCTCCAAAGCAAAAATGTGCACATATACAAACCCCAATCTCTCCAAAAAACAAATGTGCACAAATACAAACACCAATCTCTCCAAAGCACAAATCTGCACAAATACAAACCCCAATCTCTCCAAAGCACAAATGTGCACAAATACAAACACCAATCTCTCCAAGCACAAATGTGCACATATACAAACCCCAATCTCTCCAAAAAACAAATGTGCACATATACAAACACCAATCTCTCCAAAGCACAAATGTGCACAAATACAAACACCAATCTCTCCAAGCACAAATGTGCACATATTCAAACCCCAATCTCTCCAAAAAACAAATGTGCACATATACAAACACCAGGCTCTCCAAAGCACAAATGTGCACATATACAAACACCAGGCTCTCCAAAGCACAAATGTGCACATATACAAACACCAATCTCTCCAAAGCACAAATGTGCACATATACCAACACCAATCTCTCCAAAACACAAACGTGCACATATACGAACCGCAATCTCTCCAAAGCACAAATGTGCACATATACAAACCCCAATCTCACCGAAGCACAAATGTGCACATATACAAACCCCAATCTCTTCAAAGCACAAATGTGCACATATACAAACCCCAATCTCTCCAAAAAACAAATGTGCACATATACAAACACCAATCTCTCCAAAGCACAAATGTGCACATATACAAACACCAATCTCTCCAAAGCACAAATGTGCACATATACAAACCCCAATCTCTCCAAAGCACAAATGTGCACATATACAAACACCAATCTCTCCAAAGCACAAATGTGCACATATACAAACCCCAATCTCTCCAAAGCACAAATGTGCACATATACAAACACCAGTCTCTCCAAAGCACAAATGTGCACATATACAAACCCCAATCTCTTCAAAGCACAAATGTGCACATATACAAACCCCAATCTCCAAAGCACAAATGTGCACATATACAAACCCCAATCTCTCCAAAGCACAAATGTGCACATATACAAACCCCAATCTCTCCAAAGCACAAATGTGCACATATACAAACCCCAATCTCTCCAAAGCACAAATGTGCACATATACAAACCCCAATCTCTCCAAAGCACAAATGTGCACATATACAAACACCAATCTCTTCAAAGCACAAATGTGCACATATACAAACCCCAATCTCTCCAAAGCACAAATGTGCACATATACAAACCCCAATCTCTTCAAAGCACAAATGTGCACATATACAAACACCAATCTCTCCAAAAAACAAATGTGCACATATACAAACACCAATCTCTCCAAAGCACAAATGTGCACATATACAAACACCAATCTCTCCAAAGCACAAATGTGCACAAATACAAACACCAATCTCTCCAAAGCACAAATGTGCACAAATACAAACACCAATCTCTCCAAAGCACAAATGTGCACAAATACAAACACCAATCTCTCCAAAGCACAAATGTGCACATATACAAACCCCAATCTCTCCAAAAAACAAATGTGCACATATACAAACCCCAAACTCTTCAAAGCACAAATGTGCACATATAAACACCAGTCTCTTCCAAGCACAAATGTGCACATATACAAACACCAGTCTCTCCAAAGCAGAAATGTGCACATGTACAAACACCAGTCTCTCCAAAGCACAAATGTGCACATATACAAACCCTACAAACCCCAATTTCTCCAATGCACAAATGTGCACATATACAAACCCCAATCTCTCCAAAAAACAAATGTGCACATATACAAACCCTACAAACCCCAAGTTCTCCAAAGCACAAAAGTGCACATATACAAACAACAATCTCTCCAAAGCACAAATGTACACATATACAAACACCAGTCTCTCCAAAGCACAAATGTGCACATATACAAACAACAATCTCTCCAAAGCACAAATGTACACATATACAAACACCAGTCTCTCCAAAGCACAAATGTGCACATATACAAACACCAATCTCTCCAAACCACAAAGGAGTTTTATGTATTTACTTACAAGCATGAACACTTACACTCAGTGTAACCCCAATCAAACACACACACACACACACACACACTACTCTCAACCTTTCTGAATACACCCTTATGAAACTGCATATGCTATTGCAATTCCATGCTATAAAAGAAACTTTGCTGCACATTGCTATAGCAACTGCTAGCTGTCATGGCAACAATTTACTGCCAACCAGATTAAAGTATCATGACTTCATTTGTGGCAATTTTTGAGTCAGTGAGTGATGGCCAACCAAACAGCATCCACATCACCAGTACGTTATCAGAAAGAGCGGGAAGCGTGCACACACACACACACACAAACACACACACACACGCACAAACACGACTGTAGGCATCTGCAGGCATCCGCGCAGAAAGAGTCCCGCCCAGAGTTATGTCCCAAAATCCCTCAGCTTTTGTGCTGTGATGAGATTGTAGAGATTAGATGCAGCTGCACAAAGCAAAATTAAAACAATTTGGCCGGCAACTGCGACTCCCCAAAGCTCTCAGATCAAAAAGAGTCTCTGCACTCCCCCCGCCGCCAAAACGCAGCTCCCAGCCAAATGAATTTCAATGAAACTTCCAGACAGAAGTCAGAGAGACGAGAGCCACCTAGTGGACAGATATCTCACTGCAGGCGGGTTGCATTCCCCCCCTCACACTTCCCTCCCTCCCCATTTTATTTCTGCAGCTCCCCATTGGTCCAGCTCAGGTGCAGGAAATGACATCAAACCGAGGTTGTTTTTAGAATGCCCTCAATGATTCACCCCCCCACAGAAGCTTCCAGAACAGCAATCTCATCAGTGTTGAGATCTTCACCAGAGCCCTGAGGTCAGTCAGTGGACCCGGCACATATTTGGGGATCGGAGGCACTGTTTTACATGTTCATTTCTCAAATACAGGGCACGCTGTTGGCCACTGGACGAATGTAAAATCTTGAAAAAAAAGTCAATCACAACAAGCATTCCAGTCGCCAATTAGCACTCTATATGACCAAAGAGGTGAGATCATTTCAAGATTTGCCAATGGTTTACACAAAAATTTAAGAGGGCAAGCAAACAGAAGACAGAAAAGAAGCCAACATTTTCCACTTGAGAGATGGGCACAGTCGTTAGGTGACGGAGGCCGTTGTAAAGACAGAGAGGGCCGCCCCGCGTGGAACAGTGAGCACAGAGCCGACAGTAAGCAGAGCGCAGGCAGAGTCGTTAAGTGACGGAGGCTGTTGTAGAGGCAGAGAAGACCGCCCCGCATGGAGCAGTGAGCCCGCAGAGGCACAGTAAGCAGGCGCAGGCACAGTCTTTAAGTAGGCGGAGTTGTAAAGACAGAGAGGACCGCTCAGCATGGAGCAGTGAGCACAGAGCCGAGAGCCGACAGTAAGCAGATGGAGCACAGGCAGACTCGTTAAGTGATGGAGGCCGTTGTAGAGGCAGAGAGTCGGCCGCCCGCAGAGAAGCAGTGAGCAGTGAGCAGAGCCGACAGTAAGCAGAGCACAGGCAGAGTCGTTAGGTGATGGAGGCCGTTGTAGAGGCAGAGAGGGCCGCCCCGCGTGGAGCAGTGAGCACAGAGCCGACAGTAAGCAGAGCGCAGGCATTGTCGTTAGGTGACGGAGGCCGTTATAGAGGCAGAGAGGGCACAGACCCGGGAGCAGTGAGCGCAGAGCCTACAGTAAGCAGAGCACAGGCAGAGTCGTTAGGTGACGGAGGCCGTTGTAGAGGCAGAGAGGGCCGCCCCGCATGGAGCAGTGAGCACAGAGCCGACAGTAAGCAGAGCACAGGCAGAGTCGTTAGGTGACGGAGGCCGTTGTAGAGGCAGAGAGGGCCGCCCCGCATTGAGCAGTGAGCACAGAGCTTACAGTAAGCAGAGCACAGGCAGAGTCGTGGGTGACGGAGGCCGTTGTAGAGGCAGAGAAGGCCGTTGGAGCAGTGAGCACAGAGCCAACAGTAAGCAGAGCACAGGCAGAGTCCGGGTGACGGAGGCAGTAGAGGCAGAGAGGAGCCGTGGAGGAGCAGTGAGCACAGAGCCGACAGTAAGCAGAGCACAGGCAGAGTCGTTAGGTGACGGAGGCCGTTGTAGAGGCAGAGAGGGCCGCCCCGCATGGAGCAGTGAGCACAGAGCTTACAGTAAGCAGAGCACAGGCAGAGTCGTTAGGTGACGGAGGCCGTTGTAGAGGCAGAGGGCAGACTGCCCGCGCGTGGAGCAGTGAGCGCAGAGCCGACAGTAAGCAGAGCACAGGCAGAGTCGTTAGGTGACGGAGGCCGTTGTAGAGGCAGAGAGGGCCGCCCCGCATGGAGCAGTGAGCACAGAGCCGACAGTAAGCAGAGCACAGGCAGAGTCGTTAGGTGACGGAGGCCGTTGTAGAGGCAGAGAGGGCCGCCCCGCGTGGAGCAGTGAGCACAGAGCCTACAGTAAGCAGAGCACAGGCAGAGTCGTTAGGTGACGGAGGCCGTTGTAGAGAGAGGGCAGAGCAGTGAGCGCAGAGCCCAGCATGCACAGGCAGAGTGAGCACCAGAGCCGACAGTAAGCAAAGCCGACAGGCAGAGCACAGGCAGGTGGCAAGAGGCCGTTGTAAAGGCAGAGAAGGCCGCTCCGCATGGAGCAATGAGCACAGAGCCAACAGTAAGCAAAGCACAGGCAGAGTCGTTAAGTGACGGAGGCTGTTGTAGAGGCAGAGAGGGCCGCCCCGCGTGGAGCAATGAGCACAGAGCCAACAGTAAGCAAAGCACAGGCAGAGTGGTTAGGTGACGGAGGCCAAGAGAGGCAGAGAGCCGCCCGCATTGAGCAGTGAGCACAGAGCCGTCAGTAAGCAGAGCACAGGCAGAGTCTTTAAGTGACGGAGGCCGTTGTAGAGGCAGAGAAGGCCGCCCCGCATGGAGCAGTGAGCACAGAGCCGACAGTAAGCAGAGCACAGGCAGAGTCGTTAAGTGACGGAGGCCGTTGTAAAGGCAGAGAGGACTGCCCCGCGTGGAGCAATGAGCACAGAGCCTACAGTAAGCAGAGCACAGGCAGAGTCGTTAGGTGACGGAGGCCGTTGTAGAGGCAGAGAGGGCCGCCCCGCATGGAGCAGTGAGCACAGAGCCAACAGTAAGCAGAGCACATGGCAGACTCAGAGAGGGCCGCCCCTCATGAGCAGGAGGCCCGTTGTAAGCAGGCAGAGGCAGAGTTCGCCCCGTTGTAGCATGGGAACCCCAGCGTGAGCACAGAGCCCAGAGCCGACAGTAAGCAGAGCGCAGGCAGAGTCGTTAAGTGACGGAGGCCGTTGTAGAGGCAGAGAGGGCCGCCCCGCGTGGAGCAGTGAGCACAGAGCCGACAGTAAGCAGAGCACAGGCAGAGTCGTTAGGTGACGGAGGCCGTTGTAGAGGCAGAGAGGGCCGCCCCGCATGGAGCAGTGAGCGCAGAGCCGACAGTAAGCAGAGCACAGGCAGAGTCGTTAAGGGACGGAGGCTGTTGTAAAAGGCAGAGAGGGACGCCCTGGAGCAGTGAGCACAGAGCCTACAGTAAGCAGAGCACAGGCAGAGTCGTTAAGTGACGGAGGCTGTTGTAGAGGCAGAGAGGGCCGCCCGCATTGAGCAGTGAGCACAGAGCTTACGAGGCAGAGGTAAGCAGAGCACAGGCAGAGTCAGAGCCTTAGGTGACAGAGGCCGTTGTAGGAGGTCATGTAGAGAGAGAGGCCGCCCCTCATGGAGCAGTGAGCACAGAGCCGACAGTAAGCAGAGCACAGGCAGAGTCGTTAGGTGGCGGAGGCCGTTGTAGAGGCAGAGAAGGCCGCCCCGCATGGAGCAATGAGCACAGAGCCAACAGTAAGCAAAGCACAGGCAGAGTCGTTAAGTGTGGAGGCTGTTGTAAGGAGGCAGAGAGGGCCGCCCGCATGGAGCAGTGAGCACAGAGCCAACAGTAAGCAGAGCACAGGCAGAGTCGTTAGGGTGATGGAGGCCGTTGTAGAAACGCAGAGGGCAGCCCATGCGATGGAGCAGTGAGCACAGAGCCGACAGTAAGCAGAGCACAGGCAATGTCGTTAGGTGACGGAGGCCGTTGGGCAGAGAGCGCCCAGCGTGAAACAGTGAGCACAGAGCCGTCAGTAAGCAGAGCACAGGCAGAGTCTTTTAAGTGACGGAGGCAGTTGTAAGGCAGAGGCGCCCGTGGAGCAGTGAGCACAGAGCCGACAGTAAGCAGAGCACAGGCAGAGTCGTTAAGGACGGAGGCCGTTGTAGAGGCAGAGAGGACTGCCCATGAGCAATGAGCAGAGCCTACAGTAAGCAGAGCACAGGCAGAGTCGTTAGGTGACGGAGGCCGTTGTAGAGGCAGAGAGGGCCGCCCCGCGTGGAGCAGTGAGCACAGAGCCGACAGTAAGCAGAGCACAGGCAGAGTCGTTAGGTGACGGAGGCCGTTGTAAAGGCAGAGAGGAAGCAGTGAGCAGCAGAGCCGACAGTAAGCAGAGCACAGGCACAGTCCTTAAGACGGAGGCCGTTTAAAGAGGCAGAGAGGGCCCGCATGGAGCAGTGAGCACAGAGCCGACAGTAAACAGGGCACAGGCAGAGTCGTTAGGTGACGGAGGCCGTTGTAGAGGCAGAGAGGGCCGCCCCGCATTGAGCAGTGAGCACAGAGCTTACAGTAAGCAGAGCACAGGCAGAGTCGTTAAGTGACGGAGGCCGTTGTAGAGGCAGAGAGGGCCGCCCCGCATGGAGCAGTGAGCACAGAGCCGACAGTAAGCAGAGCACAGGCAGAGTCGTTAGGTGACGGAGGCCGTTGTAAAGGCAGAGAGGCCGCCCCTCGTGGAGCAGTGAGCGCAGAGCCTACAGTAAGCAGAGCACAGGCAGAGTCGTTAAGTGACGGAGGCTGTTGCAGAGGCAGAGAGGGCCGCCCCGCATGGAGCAGTGAGCACAGAGCCTACAGTAAGCAGAGCACAGGCAGAGTCGTTAAGTGACGGAGGCTGTTGTAGAGGCAGAGAGGGCCGCCCCGCATGGAGCAGTGAGCACAGAGCCAACAGTAAGCAAAGCACAGGCAGAGTCGTTAGGTGACGGAGGCCGTTGTAGAGGCAGAGAGGGCCGCCCCGCGTGGAGCAATGAGCACAGAGCCTACAGTAAGCAGAGCACAGGCAGAGTCATTAGGTGACGGAGGCCGTTGTAGAGGCAGAGAGGGCCGCCCCGCATTGAGCAGTGAGCACAGAGCTTACAGTAAGCAGAGCACAAGCAGAGTCGTTAGGTGACGGAGGCTGTTGTAGAGGCAGAGAAGGCCGCCCCGCGTGGAGCAGTGAGCGCAGAGCCGACAGTAAGCAGAGCACACGCAGAGTCGTTAAGTGACGGAGGCTGTTGTAGAGGCAGAGAGGGCCGCCCCGCATGGAGCAGTGAGCACAGAGCCAACAGTAAGCAGAGCACAGGCAGAGTCGTTAGGTGACGGAGGCCGTTGTAGAGGCAGAGAAGGCCGCCCCGCGTGGAGCAATGAGCACAGAGCCAACAGTAAGCAGAGCACAGGCAGAGTCGTTAGGTGACGGAGGCCGTTGTAGAGGCAGAGAGGGCCGCCCCGCATGGAGCAGTGAGCACAGAGCCGACAGTAAGCAGAGCACATGCAGACTCGTTAGGTGACGGAGGCCGTTGTAAAGGCAGAGAGGGCCGCCCCGCGTGGAGCAGTGAGCGCAGAGCCGACAGTAAGCAGAGCGCAGGCAGAGTCGTTAGGTGACGGAGGCTGTTTTAGAGGCAGAGAGGGCCGCCCCTCGTGGAGCAGTGAGCGCAGAGCCGACAGTAAGCAGAGCACAGGCAGAGTCGTTAAGTGACGGAGGCCGTTGTAGAGGCAGAGAGGGCCGCCCCGCATGGAGCAGTGAGCGCAGAGCCGACAGTAAGCAGAGCGCAGGCAGAGTCGTTAAGTGACGGAGGCCGTTGTAGAGGCAGAGAGGGCCGCCCCGCGTGGAGCAATGAGCACAGAGCCAACAGTAAGCAGAGCGAATGCAGAGCCATTAGGTGACGGAGGCCGTTGTAGAGGCAGAGAAGACCGCCCCGCGTGGAGCAGTGAGCACAGAGCTGACAGTAAGCAGAGCACAGGCGGACTCGTTAGGTGATGGAGGCCGTTGTAAAGGCAGAGAGGGCCGCCCCGCGTGGAGCAGTGAGCACAGAGCCGACAGTAAGCAGAGCGCAGGCAGAGTCGTTAGGTGACGGAGGCCGTTGTAGAGGCAGAGAGGGCCGCCCCGCGTGGAGCAGTGAGCACAGCGCCTATAGTAAGCAGAGCGCAGGCCCAGACACGCTGTGCGGACCGAGATACTGGGATTAGCTGGGCACCAGCAGCCAGGTGAACTGGTGAGGAAGCGGCCATTTTACACCGGCTTCTCCACCAGACATCTCTTTACCTTGCCGACAGTCGCCATAGCATCGGCTGCTCCCAGCCAATAATAAGAGAGTTTCTCCCAGTCAGCCAGCATTCTACAGTCCTGTCTTCCCTCTCTCTCTCTCTCTCATTACCTCATTGTGCTTAATGGGCATGACACACTCAGGGTAAATATTGTCAAAGCCGTAAACACAAAACACACCTCTCTGCCTCAGTTCAATTCTAAAAGCTTCATTGTCATGACTCATTTCAGTGCTTCGCAGGTCTCACTCTCCTTCTCTCCATTAATCTTCTTTTCTAATCCACTTCTGTGGCATTTTTATATTATTATGAGTACTTGATTGACTCTGTACGCTTGGGAGTATCAGTATTGGTTTTCTGACTCATTCTGTGCTGCTCCTCCATACTTTCATATCAAACTCTCTAGGTGACAAGAACAGACCGTCCCCACGATCTGCCGAGGTGAAAGAGAATCAAGGGTCTGTTCTGGCATTTTCTCTGCTCAGAAAAAAACCTCCCTTTACACTGATCATTATTGATCTGTTTTCACTCCTTGATTCTCACCTTCTCCAATGATACCAGTAATCCACTGGCGATTAAACGCACAGCTTCCCGTTCAATGGCATGGCATGGCAGGGCAATTAAATAACATATTCAATCAGAAAAAAGTTTTATTCACTTGCCCATGTCGGCTGCACTTTACAATAAAAGATGAACTATTCTGGATCTGTAGCGTTAACCTACAATGCATCAGCCCCCACACTTCATGACTGTTTTAATGGAAATGAAGGAAAAATAAAATTGAAATGCACACAATTTTGCATCCAAATGAATCGTTTTATTTCTTGTCCGACCTGAACAGAAATAGTTGGCCACACCTGGGTGAGCTGAATGTTCCCAGAGCAAACGCATCCGGGAAAATAACTGAGAACAGATCTAGACTAGTTTAGATTAGTTGAAAGGGATGTTTCCTGTTCAGCAGCCACCACTGTATATCTCATTATATTTCTGTTCCTATCTCTCACTCCCTCTCTCCCCAGCTCCCCCTTCCATCCTGCCAACATCTCACTGCAGTCCGGACACAATGGGGGCAGATGTGTTGTGGGGCTTTTCCAAATGCGTCTACTCCCCTGCCAGCTGCACGGAGGAGGCTAGAGACGCGATTGGCTCGCCGAGCTAATAACACTTCAGCGGAGGGAACAAATCACGCACTTATTCAGACGTGACTCTAGAGGGCGATATTCAGACACGATCTAGAGGGCGATGTTCAGACGCGATCACCCGATCCACTCTGGTTTCAGAGTCTGTCGACAGCGCACCCTCTTTAAGCCTCGCCGCGGCTCACAGGAAACAGTACGGCGCAGAGATGCCGGTCCGATGCCATTGATCAGCTGCACGACATTACCGGTGACACACAGCATATTATTTCTTACTCTGCTTTTCTAAACTGTATATTTTGTATTTTTACTGACAGTCAAGGCAGGTTTGGATAACGACATAAATGCAATGAACAATCGCTTGGCTTAATAACCATATGGGACATTTTTATCTTTTCATAATTTCCCATCAAACTTGTTAACGAACGTAAGCACATACACACAAGCATGTGAGTCAAAACTTTGACCAAACTGGTTGGTTTGTCAGGTCTAGCTGCTGAAGCAACAGTACTTCAGGCCATAACTCAATGAATGAGTCCAAATGTTTACAACATGTATCACCCATTCCCCACTCACACCTCTATTCTTTTACGCATGGGGCTCACCAACGAGTGACCTCAGGGGGACAGGAAGTGACATCACTCACATTGACGAGCTCAATCTCCCAGATCTTCCTGACCAGTTCCATGGAGGTGAATCCGTTAATGAGGAAGGACTTGGTGTATTCACCCAGCTCCAGCGACTCCAACCATTCTGCCACGGAGGTGGGGTTATTCCCATCGTAGCCAACCGGCCGTACCTGACAGTGACAGACGTACAGAGTCATCCAATCAGCAGGCAGAGCCCGGAACCTATTTTTTTCCAACATTTGCACACACAGATTTTTCTGCTTCCCAGGTCTTAAAATAAAGATTTTTTTATTCGCTTCAGAGTCTCATGAAAAATTCATTTAGATAGTTCTGCCCTCGGAAAACAAGCAGTGGCTAACAAGAGAAGCATATTCTTTTCTGTTTAGCCGGCTGATTTCCCATCCCCCTCTAAAAAACACACTGACTGGCTTTGTGAGTAATTTATCTACTTCTGCATAAAGATTCAGAAGAAAATATATTTTTTGGCTCCTCTGCTGCCAGTGGCTGCCAATCTAAGGTGAAATTCAGCAAACTGAAGTTTTAATAGTTATTTAACCGCTGTTGACGCCTTCAGGCAATAATCTTTTGTAAGAAAACGGCAGACACAGATTGACAGAATTGTTCGGATCCAATGTTAACACAGGTTGAGCTTGGCATTTCAGGTTTATTGCGTCATCATGAAAAGGATTTGGTTCCGTATATGAGGCTGTCTGATGATGAACATCACTAAGATACATGTGGAAGTATGTCGACAGCGCCAGTGCAGTTTATTCGGAGAGTCGTGCAGAAATAGGTTCTACCCTTGGCTTGCAGTATGAATCATACTTTACATTTGCGTATGCAAATCCAACTCTTTGATCTTGATTTTTTCAGGATTATTTCTAGAAATATGAAGACTTCAAACATTAAGCCCTTGGCACCTAAATTGCATTCTAAAGTACTCTGTGAATAAGGTATGAGCCTTTAACTTCAACAAAATTATACAGTAATGTTTGTACAGGCTCAGGAAGGCCCTGATCTGTTTCTCTACAAGATAGCACACACACGTGTTTAAAACACACTCCTTAAGAGAGCACACACACGTGTTTAAAACACACTCCGTAAGATAGCACACACACGTGTTTAAAACACACTCCTTAAGACAGCACACACACGTGTTTAAAACACACTCCTTAGAGACACACACACGTGTTTAAAACACACTCCGTAAGACAGCACACACACGTGTTTAAAATACACTCCTTAAGACAGCACACACACGTGTTTAAAACACACTCCGTAAGGCAGCACACACATGTGTTTAAAACACACTCCTTAAGACAGCTCACACACGTGTTTAAAACACACACCGTAAGACAGCTCACACACGTGTTTAAAACACACTCAAGACAGCTCACACGTGTTTAAAACACACTCCGTAAGACAGCACACACACGTGTTTAAAACACACTCCTTAAGAGAGCACACACGTGTTTAAAACACACTCCGTAAGATAGCACACACGTGTTTAAAACACACTCCTTAAGAGAGCACACACACGTGTTTAAAATACACTCCGTAAGACAGCACACACACGTGTTTAAAATACACTCCTTAAGACAGCACACACACGTGTTTAAAACACACTCCGTAAGGCAGCACACACATGTGTTTAAAACACACTCCTTAAGACAGCACACACACGTGTTTAAAACACACTCCGTAAGGCAGCACACACATGTGTTTAAAACACACTCCTTAAGACAGCTCACACACGTGTTTAAAACACACACCGTAAGACAGCTCACACACGTGTTTAAAACACACTCAAGACAGCTCACACGTGTTTAAAACACACTCCCGTAAGACAGCACACACACGTGTTTAAAACACACTCCGTAAGACAGCACACACACGTGTTTAAAACACACTCCGTAAGACAGCACACACACGTGTTTAAAATACACTCCTTAAGACAGCACACACACGTGTTTAAAACACACTCCGTAAGGCAGCACACACATGTGTTTAAAACACACTCAAGACAGCTCACACGTGTTTAAAACACACTCCGTAAGGCAGCACACACATGTGTTTAAAACACACTCAAGACAGCTCACACACGTGTTTAAAACACACTCCTTAAGACAGCTCACACACGTGTTTAAAACACACACCGTAAGACAGCTCACACACGTGTTTAAAACACACTCCTTAAGAGAGCTCACACACGTGTTTAAAACACACACCGCAAGACAGCTCACACACGTGTTTAAAACACACTCAAGACAGCTCACACACGTGTTTAAGACACACTCAAGACAGCTCACACACGTGTTTAAAACACACTCCGTAAGACAGCTCACACACGTGTTTAAAACACACTCCGTAAGACAGCACACACACGTGTTTAAAACACACTCCTTAAGACAGCTCACACACGTGTTTAAAACACACTCCTTAAGAGAGCACAGACACGTGTTTAAAACACACTCCGCAAGACAGCACACACACGTGTTTAAAATACACTCCTTAAGACAGCACACACACGTGTTTAAAACACACTCCTTAGGACAGCTCACACAGGAAAGTGGACATAATTGCTGTTACGTCAGAATTTTAATCTCTTCCAAAACTCAAAAGCAGCATAAATGCAGAACTTGTTTTCCTCAGAAACATTCAGTCCACAGTTAAACATTAGATGCCGAAGACAACATCCCAACAGCTCCTCACAGTAAAAGGGTTTGTGACCCAACAGCTCCTCACAGTAAAAGGGTTTGTGACCCAACAGCTCCTCACAGTAAAAAGGGTTTGTGACCCAACAGCTCCTCACAGTAAAAAGGGTTTGTGACATTGGTAAAAGAAGGCAACAGTTCTAGGGAATCACTCCCAACAATCATTACACCTCTGACCCCTGACCTCCGACCCCAGTACTCACCCTGGGCAGGAGACGGATGGCCTGGAGGAGCCGCTGTCTGTGGGCGGAGTTTAGGATCCCGATTTCCAGCAAGTCCTGGTCCTCAACCACATTACTGCCCTGTGAGAGAAAAAAGCTGTGGTCAATATATGAGTGTATATGTGTGCGTTTATGAATCGCGTGCGTATGGGTGTCTGTGTGTGTGTTTGTGTCCATCTGTAAACGCTCATGCCTGTTCCTAACACAATCTCACACCCCTGCAGATACAGGTGTTCCTCGTACTGCCTGAGTTACTACAGAATTCACTCTCGCCTACACAGGACAGTCAGAAAGTCTTTAATCTCCTGACCCCTGTCCATCAAACACAAGCAGTGTTGGCCGGGCAGACGCTCGTAACAGGTCTTAGTACAGTGGTCTGTCCATCACTCAGAGAGACTGACAGAAGTGCACCTGCTCCCTGCGTTCAGCACAGACACACCTGCGGCCCCCTGTTTGTTTGCTTAATACTCTGAAGACAGCAGATACTCCAAGTAGCCGTCAACAGAAAAGTCCCCAGCCTCGCACCCTTACAAACATCCTGTTCAGATTCTACTTTAAACACCAGCCTTGAACTCTGATGTCACTCAGACTTTACCTGAGCTGATTTAAGATTCACCCTCCACTCAGCAGCCAGAGCATAACAACCCTACGTGCAGCGCCCCCTTCTGGCTAACTCTTGAGCAGCAGGCACAGCGTCTTACACACCATCTGACACAGGAACACAATTAAAGCTGATACTCTAATCTCAAATCGCTTAAAAGGATCAATTATTCAGATACACTTTCCTGACAAAGCATCTGGTTGTCAACATTAAACTGCTAGAAAGTCCTAACTTAGCATTCAGTGTTAAAGTAATTTGGGACAGAAAACGGTTTTGATGACTCATTACTAAAATTCACTAGTTGGGAGCTGGGTCAACGTTTCTGAAATGCATTTTCTCCAGGAATGACCCCACAGGGCTGCCGTAGTTTCTGTCCCTCAGATTTCTGCAATCTCTGTGCTTATTCCCAGCACTGCAGGAGTTTCACCCTGGAGATACGCCGCAGCATAGCGACAGTTTACACTGTTCATATTATCATAACAAAGATAAACATACACTAATAGACAGCAGAGATGCAGCGGCAATGCTGGAGGACACAGATGTGAGAGTACATTTGTTTGGTCAAGATAAACTTTTTAGAATCGTGAGTAAAGAAAAAGTTTACGGAGGAACCTTTTTTCATCTGTGGACGAGAGCAGCGAGAGTTTCAAGCATCTGTACCCAGGACCGAAACCAGTGAGGTAAAACTATGCATTTGGTTTTACGGCAAAAAAGAATTTGAGCAAAACGAAGCCAGAAAGCACAACACAGACATGAGGAGGAGAGCAAAACTGTGACAACATACGTATGATGACATCATTTAATACAACGGCAGCAATGTCCTTCTATCCAAACAGCAGCAATGTCCTTCTATCCAAACAGCAGCAATGTCCTTCTATACATGACCTAACTCACACAGAGCTGGACAGGGACACTGGTTTGCTGCAGCCTGTCAGAGCAAAAGGCAAGAAAATGCCTTGGACAGACAGTTCACCAATCCACTGCAGGGCTCACACACAAGTCACTCACACACTTATACCGATCGGCAGGGGCGTCGTTAGCCCCGGGCATTCCCGGCTGAAGCCCCGAATGATTGGCCAATAGCCCCGGATTACCCGAAGCGAGGCACCACAAAGGCCAGCAATATGGGGTATGCCTATATATGGGCAGAGGCGCAGAATCATGAGGATAAATTGTCACAATTAACGAGTTCAACATCGGGCGGCAGGGCCGGCGGTAGGGAGGGTCAGGGGCAGGGCGGCGGCAGGGCCGGCGGTAGGGAGGGGCAGGGGTGGCGCAGGGCCGGCGGTAGGAAGGGGCAGGGTGGTCTCTGCCCTTCTAAACATGAGTCTTGCCGACCCAGTCAAAAGTTAACAAAAAAAAAAAAAAAAAACAGCCAATGACAAAATAGTGCATAAAATGATAGTTCCTAAGCATGGAGGTAATATAATAGTACTGGAGAGAGTGAGGAAGCACCACCCCTATTACTTTCAATGGGAGATGCTAGGCTTGCTACTTCAGCCCAGGAAGTACGGAATTGACCGACACCATTTGTAAAAATGGCGTTCCATTGGTGCTTATTTCCAGCACCATTTCATAAGATTGTCAATCTGATTACACGGCACAAATGGCCAAGAAAGTGTGTCGTCTGTGCGGATTGGCAAATGTTTTCGAGGTGAAATGATGAGCAATGCTGTTAATCTGGAACGCGCACGCACTTTTCACTCTTTTCGTTGAACTGCTGCAGTCAGAGCAACAGCTGGACAGCCAAACTTGTGCGCGAGCTGTCATCAAGCTCTAAGTATCAGTTCTTATTTTACAGGCCCTCTTGAAAACATCGAACAGTTGCGTCAGACAAAGAGCAAAATAATGAAGGATTACTGAATACATTTGCTTCTGTTTTCGCTTTATTTGGCAAGAAAATAATGTGAACTTTTCAATAGGTTTCTATGGAGCTTCAGCGTCTTTGGCCACAAAATTGCCTCCAGTGGGAAACGCGGAAGCAGGAAGCTAACGTTACCTGGCTGAAGCAAAGGTTCTTCCTCGTTCTCTCTGGTTCTATTATATATCTCTATGTTCCTAACGCCTGATTTGGTGCAGAGCTTAAAGCCCGCCTCCAAACTGAAGTCCTACTGCTTAAGTTTTAAGTACGGATACTTCACCAGGCAGCGCACAGAGACTCACAATTTTACCTACATTTAGTTTTATTCATTCAAACGAGTTCTGAGCCATGTATCGTTTTTTAAAACCTATTAGCAAGCCTTGTGCTGCTTCAACCTCAAGCGATGCTGTAGCTTGCACACCAGAAGCTATGGCTGTGGCTCCAGTGCCCTCCACAAGCACTGCCCCAGACCAGTTCCCTCTCTCTGCTGCCTCAGCCCCACCTCATGCTGTTAGCAACTTGAATGGCGTTGCTCCATCCCAGCCAACATTAGCTAGCTACCCAGAGCGTGCATTCGGTGCTTTATGGCGATCATTCAAACCAGCCTGGTATCGTACCCGACCGTGGCTGGAGGACTCAGTTCAGCGGGATGCATGCTTTTGCTTTCCCTGCAGGAAATATGTTACTGCTGGTGGGAGGGATGCTGTTTTTACCTCGCATGGTTTTACCAACTGGAAAGCAGCACTCGAGCGTGACAGAGGTTACAGAGACATGCATCCAGCCACAGTGACATACAGGCTTCAGCCACTTGGGCTGATCAGAAAATCAGGGAGGCAACAGGGCAAACCATCGATTGCGTGCTGGTAGGTAAACACAGCTTAAGAAGAAGCGATATTACATCAAGAGCATTGGTGGTGCAATAAAGTTTCTGTGCGTGAACGAGTTAGGGCTCCGTGGAACAACCGAAAACTTACAGCGTGACAATCCAGACACTGATGACATTGCCGTGGGGTTTTTTTTTTTTTGAAATTGTTTGAATATACCTTAGAGAAGGGCAGCAAGCTAGCCGATATTGCTAATGGTATACCCAAAAATGCTAAGTACACCTGTAAGTACATTCAAAACTAGATGATTGAAACCCTGGCAAACATGGTTCTACGAGAGATCTGGAAAAGGTATGCAAACGCTGACTCTGCTGGGTTTTGCATGAAAAGTGATGGAACGAGGGACAGGTGTAACGTTGCAAATTTGTCCATAATGATTAAGTTTGTTTGTAATTCCATGTCAAAGGAGCATCTGATCAGGTTACTTAATTTGCATGAAGGTTTGGTGTACTTTTAGTACAAGTTTCCATTTATTGAGCTTTGTAATTTTTGGATGTGGTTTAAGGCATGCAACACAATTTGTGTAATATCTACCTTCCTGAGTTTTGGTTTAATTTTGTTCAGTTTTGACAGAACTATTGAACATACACTGGTGATGTGCACCACCTCTGCTGAAGTTTTGGTTTATTTTTAGCCGAGGTTTCCATTTGTTGAACTTTGACCTTTTTGTACATGCTTTACAGGATACTGCATAGTTCCTGGCAATGCATGTCCAGGCATGATATTGGTGTTCTGTTGAAATCTGGATGTAGGATTTTTTATTTTATTTTAGGGTGAGTGAAACTGCCCTCCTCTGACTCAATTCATGGTGCAGCAGAAAACTTAGACATGCTGCTTCACTGCCTCCCAATGTCCCTGCTTCAAATTAGAATAGTGCTGCATCAATCCCCATGGGGAAATTAATCTGTATTAAACTCGCCTGAACATACAGCTGCAAGCTGGAGAGGCCTGCATTCTCCATGGCAGGAGCCTGCATCTCGTCTTCCAGTTGCTGACTGTTATTTTGCTAGATTTTTGTGCCATCTGGCCAGGGATTTGAACTGGAAACCCAAGGTATACTACTTTTCATGCCTAACCTTTGGGCTGCCTACTGCCAAAGTTGCCCGCCCATTATTTCTACCAGCCCACCCGAATATAGCAAGCTAAAACAGGCCCTGTTGGGTGGTCTTTACCGCTCAATGTTACATCTGTAGGCAGTTCAGTAGTTGCATGCTGGAAGCAAGGGTTGTATTACTTGCTAGTGATTTCAATCAAATTAATACTTATCACTGACATAGACATCAGGCAGTTCTTCGGGATAAAGGACAAGGCAAGGGAGCCAGAGGCGGTAGAGGAGTTATTGTCCCTCGGCTCCCCCCCAACCTTAGATAATGCTTCAACTAGCTTAGGTTCGTGAAAATCACATGGCAAGTTAGGTAGCTTGTGAGATGCTGGACTGGTTTCTAGTTAGCCTCTGTCATACAGCGTGATTATGTGTGCTTAATGATGCAATCCCCAGCTTCTAGGATGGATATCTCTCTGATCGAGATGCCTCTGTAGAATGGAACAGAACAGAACCTCTTTCTTGACCTCTACCAGTCTATGAGCTCTACTCCTTTCCATGAAATTGTTCCACTAGCACGAGCACTCAGACTTGGCTTTTACATAGGCTAGCTACCAGAGGAGGTATCTTTGGAAGCCAAGGCTAACACTGAATGAAGCTTTGCAAGCTGAAAACTGAACAAGAGCATGAACTGGTCATTTGCTCATTTATTAACCTTTGGTTCCTTTGAGTCACAGTATTAGTGTGCCACGTTAAACAATTATCAAAGTCCATATTGTGGGATGGAGTCGATATCATTCGATCATATTGTAATGTTGTCAACAATCAGTTCAGGCATCAGACAAGAAAGTCACTACTGGAGGTTTATTTAAGTAGCAACTGATTATCATTGTTAAGGCCACTCCATGAAATCAGACCGTCACTCCAAAAAACGCGGACAACGAACAAGAGAACATAACATTTCGGTAAACGTGTCCCCTGCAGTGCATGGACTACCTTCATGCACGGTGCCGTAGTTAGGAGAAAGCAAGGCTACCAGCCTACATTGCATGAACTCACCGCATACAGAAAACTTTGCTACAACTATGGTGTGAATAACCTGTGCATGGTCCTCCTCTAGTGGTCATTTGTTACGCAAACAAACAATTCCTAGCTGGTACTGGTAGACATTCACATGAATCATCCATATGCACCCAAAGAGGTAAAGCAAGCAGTCCGATTCACCTTTGTTGGGTGCACATGGATGATTCATGTGAATGTCTACCAGTACCAGCTAGAACAGTTTCAGTCAATCTCATGAAAGATTGAATATACACAAATCTCAATTTAACCAGCCCATTGCTATAGAGGTTCTTCACTGACTTTGTATGTGTGTCAAAAAATCACAATACCTGACAATTAACAATTACGAGCACTTTTTTATTGCACCCACAGCAACCTAGAAAACAAGACGAGGAAGCAGAGAAAGAAACAGTGATGTATAGAAGTGCTCTCTATCCCTGTCCAACTACGTTAAAAAAGTGTCTTCAAAAGCGATATTATTCAAAATTTTCCCGGGGGAGGAACTCCCACACCCCTGAAAAATGGTTAGGTCAAGGGGGCTGAAGCCCCCAATATTTTCAAGTCCTAACAACGCCACTACCGATGGGCAATATTGAGCCTCCAATTGACCTGACATGCATGTTTCCTGACAGTGGAAGGAAAACGGAGTACCCAAGGGGCACTTACATGACCAAACAAACTCCTATGAGGCAGAACGTGCAAAATTAACACTGAAGGGCAGCAGGCCACCTCCAGAGCAGTGACATATCAGATACGTGTGAAAGGTAAAGGGATGAACAGTATCGGTATACAGCTGTATCAGGTATACGACAGATCTGTGTAATACATATCAGATCTGTGTAATACATATCAGACGCGTGTGAAAGGTAAAGGGATTAACAGTATCGGTATACAGCTGTATCAGGTATACGACAGATCTGTGTAATACATATCAGACACGTGTGAAAGGTAAAGGGATTAACAGTATCGGTATACAGCTGTATCAGGTATACGACAGATCTGTGTAATACATATCAGACACGTGTGAAAGGTAAAGGGATTAACAGTATCGGTATACAGCTGTATCAGGTATACGACAGATCTGTGTAATACATATCAGACACGTGTGAAAGGTAAAGGATTAACAGTATCAGGTATACACAGCTGTATCAGGTATAAAGACAGATCTGTATAATACATATCAGACGACGATCTGTGAAAGGTAAAGGGATTAACAGTATCGGTATACAGCTGTATCAGGTATAACGACAGATCTGTGTAATACATATCAGACGTGTGTGAAAGGTAAAGGGATTAACAGTATCGGTATACAGCTGTATCAGGTATACGACAGATCTGTGTAATACATATCAGACGCGTGTGAAAGGTAAAGGGATTAACAGTATCGGTATACAGCTGTATCAGGTATACGACAGATCTGTGTAATACATATCAGACACAGATCGTGTGAAAGGTAAAGGGATTAACAGTATCGGTATACAGCTGTATCAGGTATCGACAGATCTGTGTAATACATATCAGACGCGTGTGAAAGGTAAAGGGATTAACAGTATCGGTATACAGCTGTATCAGGTATCTGTGTAATACACAGATCTGTGTAATACATATCAGACGCGACAGATCTGTGAAAGGTAAAGGGATTAACAGTATCGGTATACAGCTGTATCAGGTATACATATCAGACAGATCTGTGTAATACATATCAGATCGACGATCTGTGTAAAAGGTAAAGGTACATTGATTAACAGGATCGGTATACAGCTGTATCAGGTATACGACAGATCTGTGTAATACATATCAGACGCGTGTGAAAGGTAAAGGGATTAACAGTATCGGTATACAGCTGTATCAGGTATACGACAGATCTGTGTAATACATATCAGACGCGTGTGAAAGGTAAAGGGATTAACAGTATCGGTATACAGCTGTATCAGGTATCGACAGATCTGTGTAATACATATCAGACGGTATACGTGTGAAAGGTAAAGGGATTAACAGTATCGGTATACAGCTGTATCAGGTATACGACAGATCTGTGTAATACATATCAGACACGTGTGAAAGGTAAAGGGATTAACAGTATCGGTATACAGCTGTATCAGGTATACGACAGATCTGTGTAATACATATCAGACACGTGTGAAAGGTAAAGGATTAACAGTATCTGTATACAGCTGTATCAGGTATCGACACAGATCTGTAATACATATCAGACACGCGTGTGAAAGGTAAAGGGATTAACAGTATCGGTATACAGCTGTATCAGGTATCGACAGCTGTAAAGGGATTATCAGGTATTAACAGTATCGGTATACAGCTGTATCAGGTATCTGTGTCTGTGTAATACATATCAGACGCCGTGTGAAAGGTAAAGGGATTAACAGTATCGGTATACAGCTGTATCAGGTATACGACAGATCTGTGTAATACATATCAGACACGTGTGAAAGGTAAAGGGATTAACAGGGATTAACAGCTGTATCAGGTATATACATATCGAACTGTGTGAAAGGTAAAGGATTAACAGTATCGGTATACAGCTGTATCAGGTATCGACAGATCTGTAATACATATCAGACACGTTAACAGAAAGGTAAAGGGATTAACAGTATCGGTATACAGCTGTATCAGGTATATGACAGATCTGTGTAATACATATCAGACACGTGTGAAAGGTAAAGGGATTAACAGTATCGGTATACAGCTGTATCAGGTATACGACAGATCTGTGTAATACATATCAGACGCGTGAAAGGTAAAGGGATTAACAGTATCGGCTGTATCAGGTATAACAGATCTGTGTAATACATATCAGACTGTATACAGCTGTATCAGGTATACGACAGGTATATCAGACACCGTAAAGGTAAAGGGATTAACAGATCTGTGTAATACATATCATATCAGACACGTGTGAAAGGTAAAGGGATTAACAGTATCGGTATACAGCTGTATCAGGTATACGACAGATCTGTGTAATACATATCAGACGCGTGTGAAAGGTAAAGGGATTAACAGTATCGGTATACAGCTGTATCAGGTATACGACAGATCTGTGTAATACATATCAGACACGTGTGTGAAAGGTAAAGGGGATTAACAGATCAGCTGTATCAGTATACAGCTGTAATCAGGTATAAAGGAACAGATACAGCTGTATCAGGTATCGACAGATCTGTGTAATACATATCAGACACGTGTGAAAGGTAAAGGGATTAACAGTATCGGTATACAGCTGTATCAGGTATACGACAGATCTGTGTAATACATATCAGACGCGTGTGAAAGGTAAAGGGATTAACAGTATCGGTATACAGCTGTATCAGGTATACGACAGATCTGTGTAATACATATCGACACGGTGAAAGGTAAAGGGATTAACAGTATCGGTATACAGCTGTATCGGGTATACGACAGATCTGTGTAATACATATCGACGCAGCGTGTGAAAGGTAAAGGGATTAACAGTATCGGGTATACAGCTGTATCAGGTATCGACAGATCTGTGTAATACATATCAGACACGTGTGAAAGGTAAAGGGATTAACAGTATCATATCAGTATACAGCTGTATCAGGTATACGACAGATCTGTGTAATACATATCAGACGCGTGTGAAAGGTAAAGGGATTAACAGCTGTATCAGGTATCGACAGATCTGTGTAATACATATCAGACGCGTGTGAAAGGTAAAGGGATTAACAGTGTATACAGCTCTGTGTAATACATATCAGACATTCAAAGGTTAACAGTATCGGTATACAGCTGTATCAGGTATCTCTGTGTAATACATATCAGACGCGTGTGAAAGGTAAAGGGATTAACAGTATCGGTATACAGCTGTATCAGGTATACGACAGATCTGTGTAATACATATCAGACGCGTGTGAAAAGGTAAAGGATTAACAGTATCGGTATACAGCTGTATCAGGTATCGACAGATCTGTGTAATACATATCAGACGCGTGTGAAAGGTAAAGGGATTAACAGTATCGGTATACAGCTGTATCAGGTATCGACAGATCTGTGTAATACATATCAGACCGCGTGTGAAAGGTAAAGGGATTAACAGTATCGGTATACAGCTGTATCAGGTATACGACAGATCTGTGTAATACATATCAGACGCTGAAAGGTAAAGGGATTAACAGTATCGGTATACAGCTGTATCAGGTATACGACAGATCTGTGTAATACATATCAGACACGTGTGAAAGGTAAAGGGATTAACAGTAATCATATCAGGTGAAAGGTAAAGGGATTAACAGCTGTACAGCTGTATCAGGTATACGACAGATCTGTAATACATATCAGACGGGGGATTAACAGTATCGGTAACAGCTGTATCAGGTATAACATATCAGGTATACAGCTGTATCAGGTAATACATATCAGGTAACATTAACAGATCTGTGTAATACATATCAGACAGATCTGTGTAAACATATCAGTGTGAAAGGTAAAGGATTAACAGATTAACAGGTATCAGATCTGTGTAATACATATCAGCTGTATCAGGTAAAGGGATAACGACAGATCTGTGTAATACATATCAGACGCGTGTGAAAGGTAAAGGGATTAACAGTATCGGTATACAGCTGTATCAGGTATACAGATCAGATCTGTGTAATACATATCAGACACGCAGAAAGGTAAAGGGATTAACAGTATCGGTATACAGCTGTATCAGGTATAAAGACAGATCTGTGTAATACATATCAGACAGCGTGTGAAAGGTAAAAAGGATTAACAGTATCGGTATACAGCTGTATCAGGTATACGACAGATCTGTGTAATACATATCAGACACGTGTGAAAGGTAAAGGATTAACAGTATCGGTATACAGCTGTATCAGGTATACGACAGATCTGTGTAATACATATCAGACAGCGTATCAGGGTGTGAAAGGTAAAGGGATTAACAGTATCGGTATACAGCTGTATCAGGTATACGACAGATCTGTGTAATACATATCAGACGCGTGTGAAAGGTAAAGGGATTAACAGATTGTATCAGGTATCGACAGATCTGTATACAGCTGTAAAGGTAAAGGGATTAACAGTATCGGTATACAGCTGTATCGACAGATCTGTGTAATACATATCAGACAGGTATACGACAGATCTGTGTAATACATATCAGCGTGAAAGGTAAAGGGATTAACAGTATCGGTATACAGCTGTATCAGGTATACGACAGATCTGTGTAATACATATCAGACGCGTGTGAAAAAGGTAAAGGGATTAACAGTATCGGTATACAGCTGTATCAGGTATCGACAGATCTGTGTAATACATATCAGACAGCGTGTGAAAGGTAAAGGGATTAACAGTATCGGTATACAGCTGTATCAGGTATATCGACGATCTGTGATCTATCAGTGAAAGGTAATAACATATCAGACAGATCTGTGTAATACATATCATGTGAAAGGTAAAGGATTAACAGTATCGGTATACAGCTGTATCAGGTATACGACAGATCTGTGTAATACATATCAGACGCGTGTGAAAGGTAAAGGGATTAACAGTATCGGTATACAGCTGTATCAGGTATACGACAGATCTGTGTAATACATATCAGACGCGTGTGAAAGGTAAAGGGATTAACAGTATCGGTATACAGCTGTATCAGGTATACGACAGATCTGTGTAATACATATCAGACAGGTATACCGACAGATGTGTAAAGGTAAAGGGATTAACAGTATCGGTATACAGCTGTATCAGGTATACGACAGATCTGTGTAATACATATCAGACGCGTGTGAAAGGTAAAGGGATTAACAGTATCGGTATACAGCTGTATCAGGTATACGACAGATCTGTGTAATACATATCAGACGCGTGTGAAAGGTAAAGGGATTAACAGTATCGGTATACAGCTGTATCAGGTATACGACAGATCTGTGTAATACATATCAGACGCGTGTGAAAGGTAAAGGGATTAACAGTATCGGTATACAGCTGTATCAGGTATACGACAGATCTGTGTAATACATATCAGACGCGAGTGAAAGGTAAAGAGATTAACAGTATCGGTATACAGCTGTATCAGGTATAACGACAGATCTGTGTAATACATATCAGACGCACGTGTGAAAGGTAAAGGTTAACAGTATCGGTATACAGCTGTATCAAAGGTATAGATCTGTGTAATACATATCAGACGCGTGTGAAAGGTAAAGGGATTAACAGTATCGGTGTACAGCTGTATCATATCAGGTATAAAGGTAAAGATCTGTGTAATACATATCAGACATATCGACGCGTGAAAGGTAAAGGGATTAACAGTATCGGTATACAGCTGTATCAGGTATACGACAGATCTGTGTAATACATATCAGACGCGTGTGAAAGGTAAAGGGATTAACAGTATCGGTATACAGCTGTATCAGGTATACGACAGATCTGTGTAATACATATCAGACACGTGTGAAAAGGTAAAGGGATTAACAGTATCGGTATACAGCTGTATCAGGTATTACACAGATCTGTGTAATACATATCAGACACGTGTGAAAGGTAAAGGGATTAACAGTATCGGTATACAGCTGTATCAGGTATACGACAGATCTGTGTAATACATATCAGACACGTGTGAAAGGTAAAGGGATTAACAGTATCGGTATACAGCTGTATCAGGTATCGACAGATCTGTGTAATACATATCAGACACGTGAAAGGTAAAGGGATTAACAGTATCGGTATACAGCTGTATCAGGTATACGACAGATCTGTGTAATACATATCAGACACGTGTGAAAGGTAAAGGGATTAACAGTATCGGTATACAGCTGTATCAGGTATACGACAGATCTGTGTAATACATATCAGACACGTGTGAAAGGTAAAGGGATTAACAGTATCGGTATACAGCTGTATCAGGTATACGACAGATCTGTGTAATACATATCAGACACGTGTGAAAGGTAAAGGGATTAACAGTATCGGTATACAGCTGTATCAGGTATACGACAGATCTGTGTAATACATATCAGACGCGTGTGAAAGGTAAAGGGATTAACAGTATCGGTATAACAGCTGTATCAGGTATACGACAGATCTGTGTAATACATATCAGACACGTGTGAAAGGTAAAGGGATTAACAGTATCGGTATACAGCTGTATCAGGTATACGACAGATCTGTGTAATCTGTGTAATTACATATCAGACAGGTATCGACAGATCTGTGAAAGGTAAAAGGTAAAGGGATGAACAGTATCGGTATACAGCTGTATTAGGTATACGACAGATCTGTGTAATACATATCAGACTTGTGTGAAAGGTAAAGGGATTAACAGTATCGGTATACAGCTGTATCAGGTATCGACAGATCTGTGTAATACATATCAGACGTGTGAAAGGTAAAGGGATTAACAGTATCGGTATACAGCTGTATCAGGTATACGACAGATCTGTGTAATACATATCAGACGCGTGTGAAAGGTAAAGGGATTAACAGTATCGGTATACAGCTGTATCAGGTATACGACAGATCTGTGTAATACATATCAGACGCGTGTGAAAGGTAAAGAGATTAACAGTATCGGTGTACAGCTGTATCAGGTATACGACAGATCTGTGTAATACATATCAGACCTGTATGAAAGGTAAAGAGATTAGCAGTATCAGTATGAATATTTGTGTGATAATTATGCTATACCCACTGTGTGCTGATCCCTGGTTTGCAGGCAGACCGTACAAAAAATAAAAATGTTCCCATACTGGTCTGATAGCATTGTAAAAACAGAAAGTTACCCAAGAGTCTGTGCATGGTGATGCAGGTCCTGGTCGGTGTTCACCTGTGCCGTACAGATTCAGTGCGTGAGTCCCATTATAAAACACAGGTCTCCTTCACTCATGCGCTCCATCAGGCCCTCAGTGTAAGGAGACGGGCATCAGTGAGGACAGCCCTGACAGTATCAGGACCCTAACACTCTCACACTGCCCCGCCACACTGACGACAGAGATAAAACAGGAAGTGATGTCTGGCCCTCTGAGGAGATGCCCAGAATGAGTGGCCGAAGTAGTCCGTGCAGCACACACTGGGATAGACTGCGACTAATAAAAGCCAGGAGCCGAGACACACAGCTATTTTTCAAATTAAAAACCATAAAACAGCATCGGCAAATGCTCTCTGAGGAAATATTATCTTTAGTTAATGCTTAAATGTAGAGGAATAGTGAACTATGCACGTCTGCACACACATACACACACACACACACACACACACACACACACGAGAGCAGAAAGAGAATGACAATCTGGTGTGCTACTACCAAACAATACTCCATTTAACACAAAATAGACTGTTTGTGTCCAAGCTGGTCTGGATATTGACAATTCCTACCTGTCGCTCGCACACCTACTCAGTGCACCAGTCTGAACACACTCGCTCTCAGCACCGTTTCCTTGCCTACACTGGCCCTCATAGCTGCCCATCAGAAACCTGCTTGTTACAGACTTTCCTCACCCACTGCCTCTTTAAACCTGTTCCGAATTGACTGGCCCGTATACCTGTTCATTAGATACCTGTGTACACCTGCCTGGTACACCTGTTCCTGACCCGACAGAGGACCACATCTCAGAGGACACACCTCTTGCACCTGTTCTTTGTACACCTGTACACTACACACCTGCTCACAACACCCTTTCAACGAACAGCAAGCATTTATAAATGGGCTTTCAACCCATCTGCAATGAGTCAGGTTACAGCAGTTTCATTAGCGACAGCAGTAACTCCAACAGGATGAATTGCGCGCGCGAATCACACGGTGTACGACAGGAAGTGCTGCAGACTCACACTGCGCAACACCTGCGCCACCAAGAAAACTCTCGTTCTGAGACACGAGACCGTCAGAAAGACATAATATTAGTGCACAGGTGCTACCTATGGATCTGCGATATTGAACACTGCAAACGCCATCCTCCAAATTTTACACAAGACTGTTTGACAAACATAATACAGGCATACGGGTGCTTCCAACATTTACAGTTACAGAACGGACTTAATGCTCCCAGCACTGGCTCTGAGTACTGCTCATGAAAATTAATGTCGGACTTTACCAGCGGTGCACCAGTCGTTTCTCATGAGTACACGACCAAAGGCAAGGCGACTGAACAGACCTTTCAAACGTACTTAGGGAAGCAGCAGGAAGGGCAAACAGGTATTTTGGGGAAGCAGACCAGCCAGTGATTCAGCAAGAGGAAGCAGAGGAGAGCGAACCCTTCAGAAACACTGCACTTTGCTGCAGAGACACTACGCTTGGACACAAAGCCAAGAAGCAGCACTTTAAAGAACCGGTGAGCAGTGATTAAGAGAAATCAGAGCAGAGTTTCAGAGAGGAGTCGATCGAGAAACATCCAGATAATGAGTTACACGCAGCGCTTGGATGCAGATTGGATGAGCAGCGCAGGGATGAAGAGCTGTTCAGATGAGTGTATGAGCAGTACTGGGATGGAGGGAGATCCCTGTGAATTCTGTCACAAACAGGAGGAACAGCGTATAAATACAGACAGCAGGAACATTGATTGGACACAGACAGGAGGAACAGAGATTGGACACAGACAGGAGGAACAGTGATTGGACACAGACAGGAGGAACAGTGTTTGGACACAGACAGGAGGAACAGTGTTTGGACACAGACAGGAGGAACAGTGTTTGGACACATACAGGAGGAACAGTGATTGGACACAGATAGGAGGAACAGTGTTTGGACACATACAGGAGGAATAGTGATTAGACACAGACAGGAGGAACAGTATTTGGACACATACGGAGGAAACAGTGATTGGACAAATACAGGAGGAACAGTGATTGGACACATAGACAGGAGGAACAGTGTTTGGACACAGACAGGAGGAACAGTGTTTGGAAACAGACAAGAGGAACAGTGTTTGGACACAGACAGTAGGAACAGTGTTTGGACACATACAGGAGGAACAGTGTTTGGACACAGACAGGAGGAACAGTGATTGGACACAGAGGAGGAACAGTGTTTGGAAACAGACAAGAGGAACAGTGTTTGGACACATACAGGAGGAACAGTGTTTGGAAACAGATAAGAGGAACAGTGTTTGGACACAGACAGGAGGAACAGTGTTTGGAAACAGATAGGAACAGTGAACACAGTGTTTGGACACAGACAGGAGGAACAGTGTTTGGACACAGACAGGAGGAACAGTGATTGGACACATACAGGAGGAACAGTGATTTGGACACATACAGGAGGAACAGTGATTGGAAACAGACAGGAGGAACAGTGTTTGGACACAGACAGGAGGAACAGTGATTGGACACAGACAGGAGGAACAGTGTTTGGACACAGACAGGAGGAACAGTGTTTGGACACATACAGGAGGAACAGTGTTTGGACACATTGTT
>CM056212.1:22881653-22911653 GCA_029692085.1 Gymnothorax javanicus | reverse complement strand
AAAATTGGCCCAAGGATTGAGCCTTGAGGCACTCCGCAGTGGAGAGACACCGTCGAGGATACAGCGTCCCCCAGACTGACACAGAAGCTCCTTTCAGACAGGCATGACCTAAAAAACTCCACAGCTGAATCTTTAATGCTTTAATGCCTTAATGAACCTTTAATGAAACTCAGGGTTTGGTGATGTCTGAAGGGCTCAAGACTTCTGCCTGTCATTCACTGCAAAGAGTTTTCAACTAAGTATGAAAAATAACTGTGTTACTTAATAGTAAATAATCACTTTTGAATCTCTGACAATGAAGGGCTGTATATAAAAATCGCTGTTATTCTTACACAGTTGACGTAAGATTTTTGTGAAAGGCTTTGAATTAAAGCTGAAGCGTGCCATTTAATCACATCTCGATGGTTTAATGTCGGATCCTGTGAAGTGGTGAACAGAGTCCAAATACTTCCGTACCTAATGACACGTACATGCGCACTCACTCGTTTACACATGCAGGGAATAGGGTTTACTCTCACAGGCTAATCCCCGAATGCACGTGCGCTGTATAAATCAGCCACACACAATCATCCACTGTGTAAATCTGCTGCAGGTGCTGAGACACACCTCACATCATCTGTTGCACAAACACCACACAGCGCAGGGCAGGAGGGTCAGAGAGCTGTTTCAGCTGAGCAGGTAATCAGACTTGTGGCGATTGTGATATACTTAGAATGAGAAAAAAACTCATGAATGGTTTCTCACAGCATGAGCACTCTATGGTATTGAATGGTGTAGTTCTCACAGCAGCAGCGCTCTATGGTATTGAATGGTTTAGCTCAGGAGTTCTCACAGCACGAGTGCTCTATGGTATTGAATGGTTTAGTTCTCACAGCAGCAGCGCTCTATGGTATTGAATGGTTTAGCTCAGGAGTTCTCACAGCACGAGCGCTCTATGGTATTGAATGGTTTAGTTCTCACAGCACCAGCGCTCTATGGTATTGAATGGTTTAGTTCTCACAGCACCAGTGCTCTATGGTATTGAATGTTTTAGTTCTCACAGCATCAGCGCTCTATGGCATTGAATGGTTTAGTTCTCACAGCATGAGGGCTCTATGGTATTGAATGGTTTAGTTCTCACAGCATCAGCGCTCTATGGTATTGAATGTTTTAGTTCTCACAGCATGCGGGCTCTATGGTATTGAATGGTGTAGTTCTCACAGCAGCAGGGCTCTATGGTATTGAATAGTTTAGTTCTCACAACACCAGCGCTCAATGGTATTGAATGGTTTAGTTCTCACAGCACAAGAGCTGTTCCCACAGTAATGAAGCTGGACAGGCAGGTGGCAGGATGATGACTGAGACTCATTGGCTGGTAAAGAATGGGCGGAGCAGCCTTCATACAGAGCCTGCCAGACCTGATCCAGGACATCCCCTCGTCCCCAGAGAGAGAGAGAGCGCATTATCAATCGGACAGACCGTTACCAAGGAGACCGGGGGGGTGGTGTTCCATCTGGAAAATGTTACTACGGAGACCGGAGGGTACCACCCAGCTGGAGGGTTACCACGGAGATATGTAGGTGCCACCAACCAAAGAAAGAGGGTTACCATGGAGATGAGCATGTGAGAAGGCAGAAGAGGAAGATGAAACAAACCCCGGGGAGAGAGCGATAGAGGGAGAGGCTGTGAAGCTGGGATGAAAGGATGCAGAAAGAGGAGGAAGGAACGGGCGAAGCCGTGGTGTGGAGCAATATCGGCGAGCGCAGCCATGGAGAGGCACATCTGAAGTGGGTGAGGAGCGTCGCTGGGCCCTACATGTTCTGCAGAGAGAGCAGTATGAGTCATATCCACATACTGTACAGTGGGCAGCAGCCTCGGCCGAAGAGAGCAGCAAGGATGATCAGAGCGCATCGCCTATATAATGCCCTTATAATGTCATCTCCACCTCCCTGTGGCATTGGATCAAGCTGGATGGAAGAGTCCAGCTCTCTCGGCCGACTCAGAGAGCCAGTCCCTCCGCTTACAGTCCCTCCCCTTACAGTCCCTCCGCTTACAGTCCCTCCCCTTACAGTTCCTCCACTTACAGTCCCTCCCCTTACAGTCTCTCCGCTTACAGTCCCTCCCCTTACAGTCCCTCCGCTTACAGTCCCTCCAATCTGAAGGTGCGCAAATATTTTCGCCTGTAAACTTTATTTTTCAGCCTTAGGCGCGCATTTTCTTTTAGGCAGTTGCGATAGGTACGGCAGTTTTCCAATGCATTTCTATGTAGAGAGGTACGGCAGTTCCAATTTCAAACCCTGCCCTAACCTAACCCTGACCCTAACCCTTAACCCTAACCCTTATCCTAATCCCTTCAAATCGACAGCCGTACCCATAAAACTGCCGTATCTCGAGACACTGCGTTTTTTTTTTTTTTTACTAATCTCAAATGCAATTTTAAGCGCTCACTCGCAAATGCGCGCCTTCCATAAAAAGTTTAAGGTGATATCAATGTTGTGCATAATTCATATAAACAAATAAATGCAACATATTATAGTATTTCGTAATCTGCAAATCTAACATGTGTAACACCTCGTTTCAGTCCTATGATATAGGCTATTCTTCTTGAATAAGCTCGTCGATGTGCGTTCTTTAAAATTAAAATTGTTGCTTAAGATCTGCTGTAGCCACAGTTAAGATCGGTGAAGTAGGCTGGCTTTAGTTGCTCACTTCGATATGGCCATGGAACATTATGTTCGAAAAAAAAATCCAGAGCAGGGCTACATTTTATTTAAGACGCAACCCAACTCAACATCGAGGCTACGATTTGAAACGGTAAATCAGCCTACTTCGTATTCTCCGCGCATGAACGAGTTCAATGTGCTTTGTAGGCGAACATGAAGATCAAGTTGTATTTGTCCGCTATTGGTAATGCGAACTGAGTTATTTAAGATGGTTAATTTGATCATTTGAAACTGTATTAAAATGCGCATTTCCATTTCATCGCGAGTAGTCCTACTGCAGCTTGCAGGTTTAATGCAAACTTTGACCGCCGGTGTCTCCAAAAAAGCGAGAACCACAGATGCTCTTGTCACCGAAGCCAGTCTGACTAGCCTAATCCATAAGAAAGCAGAGAGCTAACAAACCCAATAAAATTTGCCATTTTTTGCTCATCTCGTTTATGACAGGAATGGGATTGCACCGTATCAAAATTCACATCGCGGAACATTCCCTGGGCATGTATGGCATTTTCAGCACAATTTAATTGTTTAAGTGCTGGCGCATTAAAACCGAAGGCTGAATGGCCGAGTTGGGTGAATGGCGGTTATGTTCACGCAGCTTTGCATTTGACCTATGGCTAAGCCCCGCCCTCAAATGCGATGAGCCAATCACAGTGCGTATTCTCTCCCCATATACTCGGACATTCTGAGCCTGAACTTCCATTGAAATGCATTACGGAAACTCCGAATTGTTTGACTTTATGGGGTTTTAAAATGTTTCTAAGTTTTAAAAAAATGGTCAAACGCTGTGCTTGGGGTAAATTTAACTCCAATACGAGGTATCCCGGGAGGCTGGTCGATGGGGCGTATTTTATACCCTTCCCAAAGCCACATCATAACCGAGAGAAGTGTCTCCTCTGGATTAAGCTGTTTTCACAACAGACTTGAAATGATTTTTTCGCACGACAGACTACATTCAAAGTCATTGCAAAGACGCGAATACGCGCGTTTGCATTGACTTTGAATATAATCTGTCGTGCGAAACATTCGTTTCGCGTCCGGTGTGAAAGCAGCTTAAAGCTTTGTGGAAATAAGACCCCACTATCAGTTTTACGTAGCTGACAAAGGTCAACAAGGATGTCTACATTTGTTCCAAGCTAAGTCAACATTGTGTTTAAAGCCACATCTAGTCACTTCGCTAGAGATTAATGTAAAGTTATCTTTTACATCGCTAAGTTAGCTAACGTTAGTTAAAGTTAGTAAACTCTATGGCTAACTTCAGTGCTGACGGACGTTGGCTTGACGTGAGCTCCTGGCTGCGTTGTTCACCGTGTCACCTTGTTTACTTAGGAGTTCAGTCATGTCAGGTTAGATTTCTTACATTCGGTCGCTAGCAATAATAATACGTAAATTAAATTTATTACCCTGCGGTGCAGGAACAATGCTGATCCTCTATCTTGTTGTGTGAGAGGGTGACGGAAACGAGATGTGGTTGATCGCGTTTGCACTGAGACCTGAAAATTTTAGCTTCTAATTTAAACTTTTCGTTGACCTTCTCCACTCTAAATTCATTAATGTAGCCCTCCAATGCACAGTGTAACCCTTTTTGCTGACTTCTTGATGATATTTGAGCCTTCTATCGCCAAAAATCATCGATAGCATCCTGAAAAATATCTCCGACTGTGATACCAGCCATTAGCGCCTGTTCTAAAATGTTGATTGTTTGTCCGAGTCAGTGGAGGGGGCGGGGCTGAGCCATAGGTCCGTTCGTACGTTGCGACAGTTATATGCAATAAAAATGCATTAAATTCTTGCCTCATACAGGGGGCACAAAGTAAATTAAAGGCAAATGAATTACAAAATTCGTTAATAATAATAAATGTACACAAGAAAGTTGACATGGACTTGGTGTTGCATTATTATGTTAATATGTGGATATTTGGGGAAAAAAACTTCGGGACACTGTTGGTTGCATCTGGGACAATACAGAGTAGGATTCGGGACCATTGCGGGACACTAAAGAAAAAAGTTAATTTCGAGCCCTGCCTGTTTATTACAACAACGGGAAGAACATCGTCCCTCCAAAAGCCGTAATAATCTGGCTCCTGGGCAGCAGGACTTCAGTAGCTGAAGACCACACACTGCAGAAGTGCTGCCTCTATCACAAACTGCATAGGCCTGCATCCTGAAGCCTGTCGTCTTTCACCACATTTATTCTGTTCGTGAAATTATGAGCTGGTGATTGAACAACTTTACAAACAAAAGCAGCAGCTGAAGTCCGTGGCCCGTCTGCTTGGTGCCGGGAAGAAGAGGCCAGTAAAATGGGCCAATAAAATGGGCTCTTACAGATTTAGAGCAGAACTCAATGAGCTGTGCTTTACAGTAAAGTTCACATTGATTGGACACAGAAATACAGATGGGGGGGAGAGCAGTGAATGAGCTGCAGGGGGCTCTGGAGGGACACTGCCATGGTAACGATGGAAGGGTTACAGGTTCAAACACAGAATGATGGGGACGGGAGGGTAGAGATGCTTCCTAACGCCACACCAGTCTCTACACAAATATACAGCCCAGTTACTGCCATAGCTCACACAGTCAGGAAGCAGAGCTTCAGATTCTACACTGAAGATTAACACCTGAGACCAGACTGAGACTCTGTATCTCCACACAGATCACGGGTCACGCAGTGTCGCTGCTTACCTCTATCTACACTCACTCTCTACTCTCACTGTCTCTACACTCCCTCTCCACTGTCCCTCTATCTACACTCACTCTCTACTCTCACTGTCTCTACACTCTCCCTACACTCACGCTCTACACTCTCTCTCTACACTCACTCCCTACTCTCACTCTCTCTACACTCACCCTCTACTCTCACTCTCTCTACACTCACTCCCTCCCTCTCTCTACACTAACTCCCTCTCTATCTACTCAATCTCTCTCTATCTCTCTCCCCCCATCCATCCCAGCCTCCTTCCTTCCAGCTGAAACACAGAAAAGTCTAATCGCCATGGAAACAGCCACCTGGCTTTGGGCCAGAAGCCGTGGGATTTTAGGGAACAAACGCGCTCCTCATGAGGGCGAGCGGAGCCTCAGAGCAGGGCGATGTGGGGGGAGGGGGGTTCGGTGCACCTGTTACTCTCCCCCTGCCCCTCCCCCTCCATCAGCCAAACCTCAGAATCGCCCCGCCGCAGTGTTTCAGCTCGTTAGGACGGCGAAGTGAAAGTCTGATCACTGCAGACCGACGCTGATGAAACGGTGTGCAGATCCTCACAGGTAGACAGAGGACAGCCGCTGACCTTCAGGAGTCTCAAACACACCGATTTTAAACCCCCCCAGCACCTGCGCGGGGCGTACAGCTGAAATCAGGTCCGGTGCTGAGGTCACTGCACAGCCCCGCTGAACATCTCCGCTCCCGTTTAACTGCCGCTCCAGCCAGAACAGAAGCAGAGCGGATGTCGTCTCCCGCTGCCTCGGCGCAAAGGGGAACATCAAACACCGGCGAATATTGGAGGCAATCGTATTCCACACATCACACCCAGGCAGCTCGGCTGTCTCTCTCTGCCACATAAATATTAAACAGACATAGTTTTCCATCTGTCTGGGTTCACTTCAGGCTTCCTCTCTTTTCTATTTTTATAAAATCCTCCTTCATCGTACTGAGAATTTTCCCTCATAGACCGCTGACCAAGGCCTAGGGGGGGATATTAGCACCAGCCACGGGCCGAATGCTGCCCATTTTGTGAATGGCAGGTGACTTCGCTCAACACACTAGCAACAACAGTGAGTAAACAACAGTGGACACCTAATAGAAAAACAGCGGTTTGTGCGACCGCACAAAGCCAACAGACTCTGCGCTTCCTGTGCATTGACCAAGCCAGAGTCCGGCCGTGTTCAAAAGTTCTTACTACTTTCTAAATGCACACAACTTACTACTTTCCTTTTTTCTCAAAGGTAGCAGGTAGTATCTCATAACTGAAGACACCATGCAATCATACCGGGGCGCCATGCTTGATTGAGCATGCACAGCCACTAGTGTGTTTCAACCATAGGTATCGCAAGATATCGCCTCTGTTCATTACGCCTCGTCAGAATGGGCTGGGATTTTTCCCAGCAGTGAAAATCGATCCACAAAATCTGATGTCAGCTGGAACTTTTCTCGGGCAGTGATGTCACTGGGGAAGAACCTTTTGAGAGACGACCCTAGTGCCGTCTCTGACAGTTAGAGGAACGTTAGCCATTGTCAGCTGACAAAATCAAAGGCTCCTCCCACCGCAGTACACACTCCTTAATGAATCCCTGCCCCACAAAAAACATCGTTTTCCATCAGATACAGGAAGTAAAATGCTCTGCCAACTTCCACTGCACCGTGACTTTAAAATTTAGTAAAGCACACACAACTTTTGTTTTTGCTACCCCTAAGTGGAAACGTTAAAGACATCGATGGTAAATTAGGGTACTTGATCGTAGCGTGCATAATTAAAGCATACTGCCACATAACACAAAGTGGCTGGTGAAATTTGGAAAACAACCAAAAAGTTAATTTCAAACCTAACTTATTCCTCTTAGCAGGATGGGTTACTGAGATCCAAAGCCTCACTTTATGAATCAATGACCCCTCTACCGCAAGAGTAACTTCATCCTATTCAAGCTGAGATGTTACTCATCAGCCAATCAATCTCCGCCCTCACAAACAGGAGGGCTCTCTCTCTCTCTCTCTCTCTCTCTGGTGGAGGAGGTGGTTGCAAAGGCTGATGGGTAAACAATCTTGAGAGAACATACAATAAAAGGACTCCACCTCAAAACGTCATTAGGAGCCTGTGCATGATGCCACACAGAGCGAAACTAAGGTTACAGCAAAGTGACCCCTGATCCCTCTGACGACCCCTGACCCCCACTGTGACCTCACAGTAGAGCTCTATGCTCTATGTGTAGTCACAAGCCTCACATTTCATCAGCTCTCTCTTCACTCACCCAACCCAATACCACCCGCCCCCACCACCACTGTCAGCCAGATTGTTTTTCCAAAACCCATTACGGCCAATTACAGCTCAGCCGGTCAGAATCTGTCTTCACACACTGCAATCAATTCAAATCCTCACAGCACCAGAGGACTTGTTTGCTCAAATGCATAATGCAATTATAAACCGTTCGAAGATTTGCCTCAGAAGCAGAATCTCGTGCTGCACAACACAGAACCCAAGTAGACTCCCGAAAGAGAACATTTAATCAAGGTTGCCACAGTTTGGATTAATAAGAGCCGTAATTTGCAGCCAAGGGAAATTCCTGGGACTCCAAATTGGACAGCCTGTATGGTAAGCGTGAATGTCTTCTGCGTGCATGATTCTGCTGAATTCTGCACTGAATGAATGGAACTTCTGTGCCAGTTTCAGACTGCCGTGAGCTGCGAGCTGAGAGTTTGGCAGAAGATATGGAACCGCCCACATTTTCGGGATTTTTCCCTGTTTTTTTTAACACGCATCATTTCAGGGGGCTGAGATCGAGGCTCAGCAGAGCCAAAACACCCGTTACATTCTTCAAGAAAACAAAAATGTACCATTTAAATACATGTGCATAAAACACTGACGGTCAATGCTGGATATTTAAAGTTTACATCAAGTACGCCAAGGACACTGTTCTTAAAATAGGTGAGATGGGCTCTTGAAAGGCAGTTTGAGCCGGGCTGAACCACACAAAGCTGGGGAGGGTTTTCCAGCGAACGGGGGGTACAGCTGTAATTAATGTGCTGCATTGAGCAGTGCTGAGGGGAATCCTCCGATGGGACCTCACACACCTGGAGAACAGCAAACACCATCCATCACACACACGGCACCGCCTGTTCCCTCATGACTGGCCCATCTCCAGTGACTGGCAGGCATTACAGCTGGATACTGCCCTCTCATTGGCCAGCAGAGCAAAGGAAGGGTGAGGGTTGTACAGGTGTGTGTGTGTTTGTGCCAGTGTTCATGTTTTCAGTTGGAAACATCAGGGTTGCCAAGGCATTTGGTTGGATTCACCAGCCGTCTTCTACTTGCACGCAACCCAAACACATCCCCAAAATAAAGGCAATGAAAAACAAATACACTTCCTGATCAAACACATTATGTATCAGAGAAAAAATGAGATTGCTTCATAATATCCCAATCTCTCAATGCACACCCCCCCGAGCACTTATCTGACCCCCCCAAAATAATCTAACACCAATCCACTCAGCAGATCTGGCAACCCATCTCTCAGCTGTAGCTGTGGTGCTAAAGGGCACGGCAGTCTAATCACTTCTTACGACACGTAACACAGCTTATGCGAACATTGCTGTCATCGCTTCGCACAGCCCCAGAGATTAGCCTATCAAAGGAATTCGAAGCGATGATACCACATCCCGTCCAATCACAGCACTGACTGAAGAGCGCAGTAACTAAAGCTACGTCTGCTGCAGTGTAAAACACACGTCACTGTCACAGGCGTCTCCCCGACAGCTGTTTTCATCACAGCTGTACTAACCTGCATCAATCCTGTTTACCCAACACATCTGCCCATTATAGTACTGGGCCCATCGGTAACTCCAGCTCCATATGGGCAGGCCGAGGGGATGGAGGTGCGTCTCTCCACACGTTAGGGCAATGTTGATACAATGTTGCTGATGAAGGCATGATGGAGTCGGAGATCGCCATAGCCCTCTCCCTCCACATTTATTCCTCCTCTGTGTCTGCTCTCCCACTCACCCCCTCCCTGTCGACGACACTGCCGGATTTACCCATCTCTGAATGGAGCCCGTCTAGAAACGCAACCATGAGTTCTCTTTTTCTGCATATGTACAGCCAGTTGCCTAGGCAACGGCACAACGGCCCTATTTTCTGAAGCCGATCAAATGAACGGGGGATGAATATGGCTGGATGCCATGTATCCCCAAAACCCCAGTTTGAGCGTCTCTGTTCCAATGTTCTGAGAACTGAACTGGGACAGTCTCACCCCCCTAAACGAAACTTTTCGCTTAGCCAACCCCCCCCTCTGTATTTCAGCCGATACTCATTCTGGAGTGGTGATGATTGGCTGTGGCTGTGTGATGAATGGGAAATGGACCAATCAGAGAGCTGCATTCACATGGGTTGAAGGGCAGAGTTTAGCGTAGCGAAACCACGGATGTACCTCTCTCAGGGCAGAATCTCAGCGCTCCTTCAAGAGGGGCGGAGTTACACAGCCACACCGTCCTGGAAGGAAGTGGGCGGGCTTTGAGATGGAGGGGAGGAGTGCAGTATCAGAGTCATCAACCCGCGTCACTAATCTAACATCCCATCCGTGCCATCGAGCCGAACGGGATCACACTGCAACCCACTCTTTCAGTGCCGACTGGGGGGGCAGGACGAAGGACACTGAGAGAGTTGACGGGTCAGCTGTCGTCTCCACATGGCCGAGTCTATCGTTTCTCAAAGCGAGCGACCGAGCTCGAGTTATCCAGAGCCATTTCTCAGGGTTTTCACCAAACGCAGCTCCTCTGTTATAGATCATACGCAGGCTAGATCAGATTGATTTTCCAATGATTCCCCTTTCCTCAGGGACACACATTTGAATCAGCTTTTGCTTCACACAAAAAACATGGAACACTGTCTTCTTTTCACATAAACAGAGGTCATTATTTTACCTTTTCAATGGAGTTGCAAGTATTCAGACAAGATATTCCCAGAGAAGCTGCCATGAGTTACTCGAAAACAGCCGTGGAGTGAATCAGCAAAGCAGCAGAGAGCAGCAGCAGTCCTAACCAGGTATGATTCTGGAGACTAACCACCAGTCATGCTGATGGTGTGTGTTCAGTCATGCTGACGGTGTGTGTTCAGTCATGCTGACGGTGTGTGTTCAGTCATGCTGACGGTGTGTATTCAGACAGTGTGTATTCTCTGCATCCGCATGTTCCTGTGAAACAAGTCAAGTTGAGTCAGTGAAACAGCATTGCTGGCAGCCACACAGACAGTGAGCGTTTCTGGAGCCGGTAGCAGGGCGAGAGCAGGTCTTCTGCCAGGGAAAACTCCAGCACAAGGGCTCTGGCTCTCAGGCGCCCGACTCCTGTACGGTGAGGTTCACAGCCGTTTCTGCATAAGGCTGCGTGTGTTAAGAGAGTAACTGACAGCCTCTGCAGAGCACAGCTCCTGTGAGATAGAGGCGTGGGGTCCAGTGTGCCTCGGCTCTCACAGTCAGGAGGCAGAAGCGGAGAATGGAGAAGCCGTGCTCGATCAGGATATCAGCTCTCAGGCCAGCATGTGTCATAGCCTGCACTGAAGATACAGGGGAGAATTTAGGGGAGAGGTTTAAAAAGACTTGGTCAGGCAATTGCATAACCATGCACAGAATTACATAAGGGCTCTCTGCGTGTCCTGAAGGAATGCAGAAGTCTTGGTGTCACGCTAATTAAGCAGCGAGAGCATGTGTTCGGTCTGTTCCTGCGAAACCGGTTTGCATCTGCACTGTAGAGGAGGAGTGTGACCGCATGAAGGCTGGACACACACACACACACACACACACACACACACAGCATTCTCTCTCACACACACACAAACACACAAACGCGTACATACAAACAAACAGATACACACATGCACCCGCACTCACGTCAGCTCAGGAGTGGAAAAATGAGAGGGTGCCAAAATCTGACCCGTGTGTACGCCCAGACCGCAAACCTCAAAAATCCTCAGCCCTGCTCCTGCCACTGATGGACTTCCACCACAGTCCCCGTCACAGTGTCCCAGTTCTGAGGCTCTTTCACTGACCAGGGGCAAAATGCTTCTTTCAGGAGCCCAGAAACAGCAGCGGCTAACTGCTTCCAATATGCAACGAAAACCACAGAGCAAGAATTCAAGTTTTTTCGATGATTGGACAGCTGTCTTCACAGTAAAATCTCCTCTTGCATCACTCATTATTTCACAACAAACACATGAACTACTTCTCGTAAAAACCCCCATGGCACTCGCTCATAGGTGATTGTGTATATGCTAATGCGTCTTTCGTGATTAAAAGCGAGTTGCACCGACGCTGTCGCTGTTGTTCTCTGGTCCCTGCGTGTCAGGAAAGCGCAGAGCAATTTGCTCCGTGCCTCTGCACATCCCTGTCCCCCAGGCGGTGGAATAATTCACGCCTTTTTACACCAATTTACACCTAATTAAAACAAAGAGCCTGGCAGCGTTTCTGCAGGTGCAGGGAGCGCGCTCCGTTAGTGCCTCCACTCGTTACAGCGCCCAGGCAACATGCATGAGTACACCGAGTCCCCCCGATTTACACTGTCAGTATTTCAGCCTCCCAGGGCCTTCACCTAAACACAATCACACATAAACAGTCAGGCCCATACACACCTGAACACAAACAGTCAGACCCAAACACACCTGAGCACCAACAGTCAGGCCCATACACACCTGAACACAAACAGTCAGGCCCATACACACCTGAGCACAAACAGTCAGGCCCATACACACCTGAACACAAACAGTCAGGCCCATACACACCTGAACACAAACAGTCAGGCCCATACACACCTGAACACAAACAGTCAGGCCCAGAGCACAAACAGTCAGGCCCACACCTACACAGGCCCATACTGAACACAAACAGTCAGGCCCATACACACCTGAACACAAACAGTCAGGCCCATACACACCTGAGCACAAACAGTCAGGCCCATACACACCTGAACACAAACAGTCAGGCCCATACACACCTGAGCACAAACAGTCAGGCCCATACACACCTGAGCACAAACAGTCAGGCCCATACACACCTGAACACAAACAGTCAGGCCCATACACACCTGAACACAAACAGTCAGGCCCATACACACCTGAACACAAACAGTCAGGCCCATACACAACCTGAGAACACAAACAGTCAGGCCCATACACACCTGAGCACCAACAGTCCCATAGGCCCAGTCACCCATACACACCTGAACACAAACAGTCAGGCCCATACACACCTGAGCACCAACAGTCAGGCCCATACACACCTGAACACAAACAGTCAGGCCCATACACACCTGAACACAAACAGTCAGGCCCATACACACCTGAACACAAACAGTCAGGCCCAAACAGTCAGGCCCATACACACCTGAACACAAACAGTCAGGCCCATACACCCTGAACAAAACAGTCAGGCCCATACACACCTGAACACAAACAGTCAGGCCCATACACACCTGAACACAAACAGTCAGGCCCATACACACCTGAACACAAACAGTCAGGCCCATACACACCTGAACACAAACAGTCAGGCCCATACACACCTGAACACAAACAGTCAGGCCCATACACACCTGAACACAACAGTCAGGCCCATACACACCTGAACACAAACAGTCAGGCCCATACACACCTGAACACAAACAGTCAGGCCCATACACACCTGAGCACCAACAGTCAGGCCCATACACACCTGAACACAAACAGTCAGGCCCATACACACCTGAACACAAACAGTCAGGCCCATACACACCTGAGCACAAACAGTCAGGCCCATACACACCTGAACACAAACAGTCAGGCCCATACACACCTGAGCACCAACAGTCAGGCCCATACACACCTGAACACAAACAGTCAGGCCCATACACACCTGAGCACCAACAGTCAGGCCCATACACACCTGACACACAGTCAGGCCCATGAACACAAACAGTCAGTCAGGCCAAACAGTCACCCACACCTGAACACAAACAGTCAGGCCCATACACACCTGAGCACAAACAGTCAGGCCCATACACACCTGAGCACAAACAGTCAGGCCCATACACACCTGAACACAAACAGTCAGGCCCATACACACCTGAGCACCAACAGTCAGGCCCATACACACCTGAACACAAACAGTCAGGCCCATACACACCTGAGCACAAACAGTCAGGCCCATACACACCTGAGCACAAACAGTCAGGCCCATACACACCTGAACACAAACAGCATCATTTTAATTTTACTTCAGTACCACACCGTACTGAAGATACACCCACATACTGATTAAGAGCTCTGAGTGCCGACTTTAATTCTTAATTTGAGGGTACACATCTCCAAAACAGGTGAAGAATGTTGGAATTACAGCATTTTTTGTACGAGTCTTCCCCCTTTTAAAGGCACCAAAAGTACCTGGACATGCGGCTGTACAGCTATTACATCGCCAGGCGTGTTTTATTCCCTCATTATTTCATTAATAAGTAACCAGATTCCAGGCTGATATAAAGTTTAGCACCTGCATTTGGAATCTGTATCCCCTAACTCTCAATATGAACTCTAGAGACTGGCTACTGCTAATAACTACTAATAACATTATTAGGCAGAAAAATCTAAACCAAAGCAAAGGTGAAGCCAAATAAACCAATGGGTTCACTGGTGAAGATGAAAAACACTGCAGTGAGCTGAGGAACATCATCCAGTGAGCTGAGGAACACCATCCAGTGAGCTCAGGACACTGCAGTGAGCTCAGGAACCCCATCCAGTGAGCTGAGGAACACCATCCAGTGAGCTCAGGGCACTGCAGTGAGCTGAGGAACACCATCCAGCGGAACCCTGTCCAGTGAGCTCAGGACACTGCAGTGAGCTGAGGAACACCATCCAGTGAGCTCAGGACACTGCAGTGAGCTGAGGAACACCATCCAGTGAGCTCAGGACACTGCAGTGAGCTGAGGAACACCATCCAGTGAGCTCAGGAACACCATCCAGTGAGCTCAGGACACTGCAGTGAGCTCAGGAACACCATCCAGTGAGCTCAGGACACTGCAGTGAGCTCAGGAACACCATCCAGTGAGCTCAGGACACTCCAGTGAGCTCAGGACCCCCAAAAGGCCACATAGACCACAGACAACAACTGCGCTGGTTGACAGAAGAATTCTATCCCTGGTGAAAAAAAAAATTCCGAATATCCAAACATGTTTTATGGCAAAGAAGTGGAATGTTCTACAATGGCAAAGTCAATCACTTCACCTGAATCCAGAGGAATGTGCTTTTCACTCGAAGGCAAAACTGAAAATAAAAGAGAGGATCACCCAGCATCAGGTGATATCACTGTGTTCAAGACTTCAGACCATCAATGCCTGCAAAGGATTTCTCACCAAGTATTAACAGTGAAAATCTGCTTTATGAGCGGTATTTTCTCCCAATAATTTTGAGCCTCTGAAACTGGAAGGACTATGAATAAAAATGGTTGTAATTCCTACATGGTACACGCAATATTTTTGGAAAAAACTAAACCTAAATTACACATTAAAGTCAAGTCTTCAAGCACTTTGTGAGTGATTAATATCAAATCTGCTGAGGTGGCATACAGGGCCAAAATATTCTAATTCCAACAAACCTGAATATGCCCCATTTATCTTTCAGAGATCACAGTGGTCTTTCAAATGGTCACAGTGGTTGTCTCAGAACATTGACTCTGTGCGCTGTAACGCAGAGATTACAGTGGTCTTTCACGCGGTCACAGCGGTTGTCTCAGAACATTGACTCTGTGCGCTGTAACGCAGAGATCACAGTAGTCTTTCACACAGTCACAGTGGTTGTCTCAGAACATTGACTCTGTGCGCTGTAACGCAGAGATCACAGTGGTCTTTCACACAGTCACAGCGGTTGTCTCAGAACATTGACTCTGCGGTTGGCCCAAACATTGAGAGATTACAGTGGTCTTTCACACGGTCACAGCGGTTGTCTCAGAACATTGACTCTGCGCTGTAACGCAGATATCACAGTGGTCTTTCACACAGTCAGAGCGGTTGTCTCAGATCATTGACTGTGTGCTGTAATGCTAAGTGCTGCCTTTGCGATGCTTTTCCCCTGAAAATCTTTGAGTTCCAATCATTGATTTCCCAAATGTACTTACGCACACTGATGCCGACATAATTTTAGATTTGACATTTATCTAAAGGGAAACAAAAGCGCACCCTTTAGCTCTAGTATGTGTCAGTGCGCATTACTGTAACCCCAGAAAGCTGAATATCCAAACGGACGGAGAGTCACATTGACAGCGACTCAGCAGGCCGGTGTGGGTTAGACAGGATTCAGCTTGAGAGATGAGATGCAAGACATCTGCGCTGATGAAATGCCATGTAAGGAGAACAGAACGTGCCTCTGAGGACCTCAAGCATCCAGCAATGTCAAATAACATACCAAAGAACCAATAGCTGTGTCTGTGGATGTGTGCGCTGGTCTGTGCTTCTGTGCGCGCGCGCGCGTGCGTGTGTAAGTACATGTGCTGACTCACTTGTGGGTGGGAAACTTTCTCGATGTTCCTAAGTATGGAATTGGGGGTGGGGGGCAGGCAGTCTGGACTCAGGCCTTGGGGGTGGTTTCCATGGTTACCAGGCCCAGGCTCAGCAGTGGTCAGGCAGGAAGTGCAGCGAAAAACTGAGAATTAAAAAAAAAAGAAAAATCACAAAGAGTTGCAGGTGGTCGCCATGGTCACCAAGCGAAAACTGGCGCCGACCGCAGCTCTCGTTCTGACAAAGGGAAAAATGAGACAAAAACGCATCAGCTGAACGCTGATGAAAGGATGGGCTCTAGTTTGCTTTCAAAATAGCTGCTCGCATTTCTGTCCCTCATCCTCGGGTCAGCTGTGATGTTAACATGCCCTGCGCCGACCCGAGGACACAGCCGTGCAGAAGCACTGCACTCTGGGAGAAGATACAGAATCGATTAAAAACTGCATCATCTGAGTATATATCACAGGAGAGGAAACAGAGACAAGACAAAGATACCAGTATACCTCACTGTTAGTCACTCGCAGTTCTCTCTCTCGCTCTCTCTGTCTCACACACACACACACACACACACGCACACGCGATTCACTCGTCCACAAGGTTCGACAGTCTCATGCTTAGTTCACTGAAGTGAAATATGCTCCTATAAACATTAGACTGCTCTAAATCTGGCGAGTGAAAAGATCAGGACACGTGGATGACATCAGTTCATCTCTCTCCTCACCCCGCTGTGTGAGGCAGCAGTCGGGACGTGTAAAAACACCACTCTTTCATTCCCTCTGAAGTGAAGATAGCATCAGGGTTTAGATTACAAGAGATAATCTGTTCCAGGACCTCGTGCCAAACTTAACTCTCCCACATTTCGTCAGCATGAACCTAAGCAAGATGTGGCGTTGGTCTCTGTAGCGTGCGCACCGACAGCGCACAAACTCGCAGTGACCAAAACTACAGCAGTTAGTGCATGGAAGTTATCCGTCTCCCTACAGTTCTGCAGGACCGCACTAACACCGCCAGCTTCTCCAGTAATTGGACCTCCAGACCCCTGCACTGTTGGAACACGCCGGATTTCTTTCTTCTCCCAAAACACTGAGTACACTGGTTTGTGTTTTCCTGCAAATCAAGACAAGTGTGAAAGCACACCCGAAAAGCTGTAAAAGGGCAATCCACACCAGGAACTATAATGATAAATGATAACGATATGAGCATTCGCACAAACACGCAAAAACCTTCTAGAATTACCGGCTTTCCGAATTATACAATTCTTATTCAATGACTGTCAGCATTTATCATACCAAAACTGTTCTGAAAGTGATCGAGAGAGTTATCGTCCTGAATGCTGGTATAATTCCTATTTTGTTGTGGATGGCACCATTAACGATTTTTATTTTTAGCCATTGTTACAGTTAATGTCCAACATGTGGACAACTGTGGACAAGCAGTAGTGTATGGACTGTTTCTCAGGTGTGTAACCCATTACAGAACAGGTACCAACAAATTTAAACAGAGGGGCATAAAGGGGGCAATTAGAGTGGAGGGTGGGGTTTCCTGCACTAAAGCAGAGACAGAGGAACTCCATCAGTCACACACTCCATATCTCACAGGAGACGGAGGAACTCCATCAGTCACACACTCCGTACCTCACAGGAGACAGAGGAACTCCATCAGTCACACACTCCGTACTCTCACAGGAGACAGAGGAACTCCATCAGTCACACACTCCGTACTCTCACAGGAGACAGAGGAACTCCATCAGTCACACACTCCATATCTCACAGGAGACAGAGGAACTCCATCAGTCACACACTCCGTACTCTCACAGGAGACAGAGGAACTCCATCAGTCACACACTCCGTACTCTCACAGGAGACAGAGGAACTCCATCAGTCACACACTCCATACTCTCACAGGAGACAGAGGAACTCCATCAGTCACACACTCCATACTCTCAGAGGTGAGAGCACAGCCTTCTGGTGGGATAAGAGATCTCTTCTCATAAATCACCGCAGCTCGCAGAGTGACTGATGAAGCCAGATGCCAGTGCTACACACATTTGCCTGCGCCAGAGACCCCGACAACTTACTTTCACATGCTATGAATTGCAAATTTGTCTCAAAGAAGAAAAAAGACTGTGTGCTCAACAACATTGTGCATAATTAATATCTTACTGATACAAGAACAGCAGGCATCCTGTATATTGATGCTTCGTTGGATTAATTTTACGGGAATTTTATGGCTTAAATGAGCCCCTGAGAACAAAAGTGGTCCAGCTCCATGTTTCTCCTTTTTAAATTCTAATCTTAAAGGAGTTGTGTACCAATAACAGAGCATGCCCAGAACTTAGGCTGAACAGTTTTCAATCAAACAAACAGCCAAATTGAATCCGCTCAACAGCAAATCAAAATCTGATTCCATCGTCACTAATCCTCATCTTTTTGCATTGTATTCATCTATTTTAGTTAGTCAGGCAATATGCCTTTTACTTCAAGCAGTTTTCCAGTGGTCAATCTGTTTACCACAATGGATTAACTCAGAGCAGTTCCAGTGCAATGCAATAGGTGGGTCATATGTTCCACATTTCAAGAATGCATAAAGTGCTCAGTGCAATAGTGGTCCAACCTGAAAAATGGAGGGAAAAAAACAACTTGGATAACTCGTGGTCTAAGGGGCTAAAACATAGTTCACGTTTTGCAATGGTAAAATGAAAAAAATTGGATAAAACAGTAAAAAAAAAAAAAGGAAATACTGTACTTTTATGTTTATCCACTTAATCTTGTCTTTGAGAGAACGGAAGATAGGAAAATAAAACCCAGTTTTCTACAGTCAGCGAGATAAACTCTGGAATGCATATGGAGCACATAATGTATTCTTCATTCTTACAAGCCAGTCACACTGTATAAATTAGAGCAGAACTATTTCACAGCACTGGAGTTTGGGGACAGATATGAAATTTGCAGCGTTTTGCTCACATTTGGGAAATGTTTGTGTGTATTAATGGGGAAAAACTCCTAATTCTTGGTGTGCCCTCGCAAAGAGAAAAACGAAAGCACGTACAAAGGAAACGGGGTAACAGTGAGCTAACATTGAGCTAACACTGGGGGCGGTAACAGTGAGCTAACATTGAGCTAACAGTGAGCAGGGCAGGGTCAGGTACAGTGAGCTAACACTGAGCAGGGGCGGTCAGGAGCTAATAGTGAGCTCAGGTACAGTGAGCTAACACTGAGCAGGGCGGTCAGGTGGTGAGCTAACACTGAGCAGGGCGGCCAGGTACAGTGAGCTAACACTGAGCAGGGCAGGGTGGTCAGGTACAGTGAGCTAACACTGACTGAGCAGGAGCGGTCAGGTACAGTGAGCTAACGCTGAGCAGGGTGGTCAGGTACAGTGAGCTAACACTGAGCAGGGCGGTCAGGTACAGTGAGCTAATACTGAGCAGGGCGGTCAGGTACAGTGAGCTAACACTGAGCAGGGCGGTCAGGTGCAGTGAGCTAACACTGAGCAGGGCGGTCAGGTACAGTGAGCTAATACTGAGAAGGCGGGCAGGTACAGTGAGCTAACGCTGAGCAGGGTGGTCAGGTACAGTGAGCTAACACTGAGCAGGGTGGTCAGGTACAGTGAGCTAACGCTGAGCAGGGCGGTCAGGTACAGTGAGCTAACGCTGAGCAGGGTGGTCAGGTACAGTGAGCTAACACTCAGCAGGGCGGTCAGGTACAGTGAGCTAACACTCAGCAGGGCGGTCAGGTACAGTGAGCTAAGCTAACTGAGCAGGGCGGTCAGGTACAGTGAGCTCAGGGCAGGGCGGTCAGGAGCTAACGCTGAGCAGGGCGGTCAGGTACAGTGAGCTAATGCTGAGCAGGGCGGTCAGGTACAGTGAGCTAACGCTGAGCAGGGCGGTCAGGTACAGTGAGCTAACGCTGAGCAGGGCGGTCAGGTACAGTGAGCTAACGCTGAGCAGGGCGGTCAGATACAGTGAGCTAACGCTGAGCAGGGCCGTGAGGTACAGTGAGCTAATGCTGAGCAGGGCGGTCAGGTACAGTGAGCTAACGCTGAGCAGGGCGGTCAGGTACAGTGAGCTAACGCTGAGCAGAGCGGTCAGGTACAGTGAGCTAACGCTGAGCAGGGCGGTCAGGTACAGTGAGCTAACAGGGCAGGGCTGTCAGGTGCAGTGCCTGAGTTCACCCTCCACACACACACACACACACACACACAGATGCTGCCAGTGGGTCAAGAGCTAACTGCTGTCCATCGCCGTCAGGCCTCGTTGAGCTGACAGGCAGGAGGCACTGAGCGGACAGCTTTATCCGCGAGAGGGGAGTCAGTTAGCAGCGCACTTCAATTAAAATGCTTAGCGGAGTCGGGGGATGTTGTTCTCGGAGTGACGATTAATCACACCATACAGTAATGTGGGTCTGCAGAGACTGGATAATTGGGTTCTGTTCAATCAGGGGATGGAGGTATTAAACTACTACACTCGTATCAGTGAGCACAGTTTTAATCCAGGCTCTAATACAATAAAAGTATTACACAGCATTCTGTAGCTCCCTTCTCTTCACGCTTTTGTTGGCCAGCACATCCCTACCCCACACTGTACTGTACGAGCTCTCCAATACGCCAACTACATGAGGGGAGGCAGTCAAACAGATTAGCAGCAGAGACAAACATGGCTGGCAGCTGCATGGCACAGGGATAAGGTGTGACTCACCGTGATGTTATGCAACCGTTTCGCATTCCTGCACAACAGCAGAGGAAATACAGCCTGGAATATCAGCCACATCACTCCTGTGTTTAGCTGCCTGAGTGGGGTTTATGGATGAAAGCTGGTCGAGCACAACACTCAGAGAACGCAAGCACAACACTCAGAGAACACAAGCACAACACTCAGAAGACACCAGGACAAGGAGGGGACGAAAATATGAAATGACAGAGACATTTCAATAGTTTGACAGCCTCATTGCACAAATGCTAGCGGCACATCCGATTAAAACTCCATGTTTGCAGAATATTACCCAACAGCTCCCCCTGCTGTTTGGAGTAATTATTAAACTCTTTTTACCCCATTATCTTACAGCAAATGTGGATGAAAAGAATAAATACAGTGAAGGAGGGAAGGAGAGGGACTGTTTGGACTTATTACTCGCTTTCCCTCTCTCTAACTCACACACACACACACACACACACACATATACACACGCATCCTTGTACTTATATCTTTGTGAGGACATTACATTGACTTCCATTCATTCTTCCTGTGTCTCTACAGCCTTTCCCTAATCTTAACAATAAGAAATGTATGCCTAACCCAAACCCTTACCCTAACCTTAACCTATCCCTCATTCTAACCTTACCCCAAACCCTTACCCTAACCTTAACCTATCCCTAATTCTAACCTTACCCCAAACCCTTACCCTAACCTTAACCTATCCCTAATTCTAACCTTACCCCTAACCCTTACCCTAACCTTAACCTATCCCTAATTCTAACCTTACCCCAAACCCTTACCCTAACCTTAACCTATCCCTAATTCTAACCTTACCCCAAACCCTTACTCTAACCTTAACCTATCTCTAATTCTAACCTTACCCCAAACCCTTACCCTAACCTTAACCTATCCCTAATTCTAACCTTACCCCAAACCCTTACCCTGACCTTAACCTATCCCTAATTCTAACCTTACCCCAAACCCTTACCCTAACCTTAACCTATCCCTAATTCTAACCTTACCCCAAACCCTTACCCTAACCTTAACCTATCCCTAATTCTAACCTTACCCCTAACCTTAACTAATAAGTCACAATTAGCCTTTGTAGTTATGAGGACCGGCCAAAATGTCCTCACTTCCCAAAAATGTCCCCACTCTGTAGGAAAAAAAACATTTTTTGGTTCTCACTTTGTAGCAAGTACAAGAACACACACGCACACACACACACACACAAACACACACACACACACACACACAAACGCACACACACACACACACACACACACACACACACACACACACACACACACGCACACAAACACACACACACACACACACACGCACACGCACACACAGACACACACACACACACACACACACGCACACACACACACACACGTTATCTGCATAAGCTGAGTTTGTCGCAGATTCCTGACGATCCTCTCACTCAGGTTCCAGAGACACTCGGCGCGGAGACACAGGAGGAATGTGTTCATGACCAGAGAAAAGGACACAAAGTGGAAAAAAATATTTCAGGAGTGACTCAGCAGCAATACAACGAACTCTTCAATAACAAGCAAACAAAAAAGAATATTTGTTTGGAAATGTCACGTTTCAATCGTCATGACCGCTATTCACAGCTACCTCTGTACTGCCCCAGAGATATTTTATTGGAGACAAATATAGGAGCTCGTCTAACATGCTGCACAATATGTGTGTCACACCACCTATGCGTACGTTCACTCCTATTTACAGTCGTCAAGACAGCCGTCTCCATGACGATTCCATGAGTCAGCCTAGCAGGGAATCTCGACGCCTTTGAAAATGGAAAAAATATACCCAAATTGCCTTCCCCTGTAACGGTTTCAACCTGGAGAGAACATTTCGCACCTCAAACTGCCTGCAGACTCTCCTCACACACGCAGATGATTCGCTGCGCTGTCTGTATGGACCTCAGAGGGAGACTCGGGCCCCTGTTTGTCCCCTCAAAGACCTGAGGGAGACTCGGGCCCCAGTCTGACCCCTCACAGACCTGAGAGAGACTCGGGCCCCTGTCTGACCCCTCACAGACCTGAGGGAGACTCGGGCCCCTGTCTGACCCCTCACAGACCTGAGGGAGACTCGGGCCCCTGTCTGACCCTTCACAGACCTGAGGGAGACTCGGGCCTTCACAGACCTGGGGAGACTCGGGCCCCTGTCTGACCCCTCACAGACCTGAGAGAGACTCGGGCCCCTGTCTGACCCCTCACAGACCTGAGGGAGACTCGGGCCCCTGTCTGACCCCTAACAGACCTGAGGGAGACTCGGGCCCCTGTCTGACCCCTCACAGACCTGAGAGAGACTCGGGCCCCTGTCTGTCCCCTCACAGACCTGAGGCCCCGCTGTTCCCTTCATCTCTGCTCCACCATCAAATCACCCAACAGACCAACCTGAAAAACATGAGCTTGGCCAACACTAATTATGATTTCACATCATTTACAGAAATGTAACACCTACACCAATGCTGAGATATTCCCACACTGTTCTAAACAAAACCTAGGCCAGCATTATCATATAATGAATCCACACAGGATCATTAGCAGTGAAGTGGCCCACGCATATTGCTGTATAAGACGATATATGCCATAGCTGGGAACACAAGTAACAGCATACAGATGAGAATTACAAGCACAAAGACCAAACACTGGCCAAAGGTGAGCTCAGCGCTGTTCAATCTTATGGTTAGGTACAGGGGGATGGAGAGATGGAGAGACGTGACTCTGCCCTGGTCATTATAGAACAGCAGGTTTGACGGAGTCATGATACTGAAAGTACAAAATGAGGTGGGAGACATTTTAATCAGTATAAACTTCCTAGAGTCATGCGCATCCATCAGATTCTCATTTCCAGAATCACTCCCCAGCAAGCTGACCCATGTCGCCGTATCATGTAATTAATCACCACACCGACAGCAATTTCCCTGAGTCATTTAAACGCTTTAATTAAAGCTCTCCATTACTTATTTTAATTTCACAGATAAAGCAGTCAACTTCACACTCTCCTTCACGCCAGCCGAACGAGGCCTGACATTGACAGACAGCAGAGAGCGCTCGGCCCACCCACAGTATCTGTGAGTGACTGTATGAGATAGAGCTGCAGCCTTGAGCTGTGTCTATGCAAGAAAGCAGGAACCCAAACGGTTAAACGTCTTGGAATTTCTAAAATGAGAACGAAACACTACAAATTGCTGAATTCGTCCGCATTCTCTCCGCTGCGAAAGTGTTCTGCTCTAATTTATACAGTGCTACCCACTTGCGAGAGTTGTGCGCAGGTCTCTGACGCGTTCCTCGCGAAACCAGCCCGGAATCTGTCAATGGACAGCGCAACCATCCCACGCTGTGCACTTTATGCATTCCGCGTCTCCTAGCAACAAGAACCAAGCTATCTCCATCTCTCCGACTGAGCTTTTTTATAGAAAAAACCATTTTTTTCCTGCGCAAATTCCTCACCTCTCTCCGAGTCACTGCCTACACTGTCTTTCGCAGATCGAGTTTCCGCAGAAACGGTGACCGTGGGCCCCGCTATTCGCGCGTTAAGTGGAGGATGACTCCAAACCAGCGGCAGCAAAAGAACCAGAGAGCTTTAAATCTGCGCCCTCTGCACATAACACTGACCGGACCGTGTTATAAAACATACACCTCTATTTATCAAAAAGGAATTCATCACAAGTGGCGTAGTTTTAGTTTCTAAAAGGCCACCTTAATTTTTATGATGACTTAATGCATCCATATGTAAGATTTGTTGGAAAGCCATCAAAGAAAACTTTGTAGTGCACTTAAGGATTGAACAGTATCACTGTAAATCAATAAGGTCATCACAATCGATTCCGGACGGTGAGACATTCAAAGGTGGAAATCAGACCGATTGGGCGCACTTATGACCGCCGGTGGACATACCTGTGACTGCCTGAGGCTGAAAGTTTTCTGTATGACTTTTAGCACGCCTATTAGCCAAAGACATGTTTCTGCCACCAGCTCCATCACTGGTCTCCTCTCTCTGGATGCGCTCATGTCCTTACCCCTAACACCACTGGGCCTGTTGGCATGACAGCAGCTCAAAAGCGCCTGAGGATTGTGGAAGAGAATCAATCTCACTGAGCAAAGGGTCAAAGGTCAGAGGACTACATTACCTCTAATACTACAGATCAAATATTTCTCCCTCTCATAAATACTGTCTATGACATATTCTTGAATGGTACACATAGCAGATCCTTATTTTCTCTTCAGTTGCCCCGATCGCAGCCTCTCCCAGTACTTACCATGTAATGTCTTTGCACCGAGCATAGACAAAACATGCGGTTAATGTACAGGGATCATTTGTGCTATGAATACAAGCGAAATGATTATGCAACAATAAATACGCAGAGGGTCGAGTCTTCCCTTTTTTTCCCAAAAGCTTCGTGCGCCTCCTGCTGGTTTCAAAGTGGCACTGTAAGGCTGTAAAAATGTGCGTTCAGTCGGAGGGAGACGCCGTGCGCACAGGAACACGCACTCGGGGCAGCGCAAACAGATTAAAAGCCTGTTTTCTTGAGAACCACTGGTGTGCCGGAGGTATGGACGCAGGCAAAAGCAGAAAGATTGTGAGAATTTTTTTCACAGCGTGATCTAAAGGGCTAAAAAGTTAAATCAATAAATGAGGGGCAATACAGCTTACCACAGTAATGTGATACACAGACATCTCTTAACACCTCCATCCGCGCGTAAATGACCAAACTGTGATTTATAGAAAATCCTACGACAGAAAAACTGAAACGCTACTTTAAATGCAGCTCTCATCGTGCATCATTATCACATGTAATTAGATTAAGATTGTCAACCTGAAATCAATGGGTGCACTAAACCTAAGTAATTATTTGCTTATTTATACGTTTTTCAGTATGACGCCATAACATTAGTCACATGAACTCCATTTTATTTAGTGTCAATTTGTTTAAAAACACCTTAGTTGAGTGAGTCGCATTGCATCCATGAAAATACGAGCATAACCCCAAAGAGAGATGTGGATTATGGTCAAGGGGCGGCCCGAGAAACTTCCCCCACGCAAAGGCCATGCCACGTATGAGGGGGCGGGGGGCGACAACTTCATGACTGCTACGCACACGAATCCTAACTGTACACATACCACGACACTGCACGCTAAAACTTTAGATTGAATAGGCCCGTCTGCAACGTTACTTAACTATTCTTTTGAAGACAGGCAAAACAGCAGCATATAATAAATTTATCCATCATTATATGGTCGAGTCAGAACTAATTACCAATGACAAGATATACCGAATTCTCCCGGTCGATGCAGTCGAGTGGGGATAATTTTATAGTACTGCAAAGTTTGTGCTAGAAAAATGTGAGCCCAACACGATCAGCAAAATCGCAACGCATATTCAATATCATATTATCATTGTAGTCGTCGTCATTACACGAGTAACACAAAGGCTCTCCTGAGGCAGCCCACAGGCGGTAATATGTACATTGAGGAAAGCCGCCCCCAACTCACCCCCCGTGCCACATCGCGAACTGCATACCAAGACAGCACAGCACCCGGACTAACGGTGAGGGCAGTTTGAAATTGACTGGGGCCATTCCTGGATAGGATAATCAATTTCCCTAACAGTAACGCGCCTTGCCGGCCTACAATAAAATGACAGCAAAACATAGGAACAAGAACAACATAATTGACAAGAACTCGCATTCCAGCCCGGATGACGTGGCCAGGAAGCCGAGCGAAGGGCATGAGGTGAGGGGCCCGAGGAACTGGACCAGAGTTTCGGCCGTGCTTTGCTATGTGATCCTGGTTTTAGCAGTCGGCTCCGCAGCACTGTACCTCCAAAGAGTCCTGGGGGAAATGGGTCGGCTCATCCACAGGACTGAGGAGGCTGCGCAGAAATATGCGGACCTGACGCTGAGATTGGACAGCGTCTATCAACAGGTAAGTAATCCCACCATATCATGTCATTACCTGCGCTTAAAAAAATATTACGCGAGCCATTTGGCTCCTTTCACTAACGATAACAATAACGGTACAATTTACAGTACGCATGGAATCCAGATGTTTGCATAATAGGCTTTAAAGGGAAGCATTTTTAAATTATCAGCTCCTCGTCAAAAATACAACTGAGGTCAAGAACGTTAAGGGGCCCTCGCTCCCCTTTAATAGTCAATTTGCATCGATCCAAAACTAGATATAACAGTTAGTACAACTTAAACAGCAAAGAAGAATACTGTTCTGCTCCATCGCGCAATTGTCAGCGAATCGAGCGATCTGTTCAACCGGACGTCGTTGTGCTTCATAGAACTGCCAGCCAAAAAGTCGCACGCTCTAGCATTTCGTTGGACCGCCTTTAGCTTCGATCACGGCGCGCTTTCGACTCGGCATTTTTGTTAATCGTATCATGCATCGTCGTAAAATTCATTTCCGTGCAGATGCGCATTAATTTTTGACGGATAATTTGTAATTGTCGACGGGGTAGACGCACCGCACTGATGAGTCTTTTCTAGCACATCCCTAAGACTTTCCATGGGGGGTTACTGCTGCAGTGGACAGTTCTTCACGCTATTCCACAGATTTCAGTCATTTCCTTGGTCGTTTTCTTTTCTTTACTTGATGCTGGCCAATAATCTGCCCCTTCGGAAACCCTGCAACATCTTTTCCACGACCCCTGGCGACGTTTTCCAGCATCAAGGAGAGAGAAGCTTAACGCTTGTGAAATTGGGTTAAATACTATCACGATGCAATCATACGCTAAGTATTTGAGTTTTATATCCAAACAAGGACTTTTTTTCGGCCAGGCAGTGTTTGTAAGATAACATTAGGCCTACTGTAAACGTACATTTGCTTGTAAAAAATCGAATGAAGCAGCTTTAACACAAACCTCACTGCCAGCAATAAAATTACCACAACCGAGTCATTTACTGATCTTCTCGCGGCAACTGGACAATCAAAATGAGTGAATTCACTCCATAATACACAGGAACATTTTTGAGGTACATTTTCAGACATACACACGTGCTTTAAGCTTATTTGGTCCCCATAACCGTCATTAAAAATTGGATAATTTTGTTAGAAGTGCTTAAAGCGCCACAATCATACCAACGAACAAACATGCCTCCCTTAAAGTGCTTCACACGCTTTGAGTCTTCAGTGTTAAATGAACTGAAACAGTACAAGTGGTCGACTCTGAGCTTCACATGTCTTCGACTGAGAATTAACTGGATCTGCATTTTTGTGAATATTTGAGATATTCTGTCATAATGATTTTTAAGTTAACTAGGTCCATTTTAGGTTATGACCCTGCTTAGATATGCACTCAGTTTATGTCAAAGGTCAATATTAGAAGGGTCTATTTTCAAATTTGCTGCTTCACCAAGTTTTAAGTATGTCTATCTGCAATTAACTAATAATATTAGAGGGATCATATCACGTGACCTCAGGCCTCAGAGACAAAATGGCTGCCAGGAAATTTACTGAAGCAGAGTTGATAGAATTTGCCGCATTTCCTCATTCAGGCGAGTGCTTCAAGAAATCAGATTGAACGCAGTGTTATTTGCTGAAACTTAAATTTTTGCTGAAAAATTATGTTTTGTCAAGTTAATCATGTAAATTGAGTTCAACGTTACCTTTTCTATGCAGATCAAAGTGAAGAATAATGACCTAAAGGCTTCGATCAATCAGAGAAATTGGCGGAGTCAAAAAATTACATTGTTTATATACTTTAAGTTGTTCAGTTATAATGTTCATATTTCCTTCATGTGAGATCATTCACATGTGAATGTTTCTCTCATTACTAGGTCATGTTGAAAAAGGCCAAAAAAGTGTTAATCTTGTATTCCTTTTTTACTGACAGTGTTTAAAAGTTGTTTCATAAGTATTATTAGTTAATAAACATTGGGGTTTCTTTAAAATGCGGTTTTAAGAGACTGTTAATTCATTTCCATATTTTTTAAAACCTGCAATCTGCAGATAAACCAAAGTAACACTGGAATTTTTTTAATTCTAAAGGTACAGTGGTCTATCTGCAAAATTGGGTACCCAGAATTCAATGTTGCAAGACGAATAGGGGTATGTAAATTAGCCCAGTTTACTCTTGTCGTATTCTAATTGTTTGGGGCAAAAAATCTTTTAATTTGGAAAAACCTGAGGGGGATATTTTTAATACCAAATCTTTAATCGCAATTTCCTCAAAAACACAAAAATGGCAGATAGACCTAGTTTGTCCTTGGCCGAGGATGCACTGCTACAGCTCCGCTAACACTGGAGATTTTACTGTGGCGTCTTTAGTACTGCGGCACGTCTTTGTGACCTTTGCTGCGCATCAGTTCCAGCCTGTTTCAGAACAGGACACTGTGGTTGATCAGCTTTACCTTTGAGTCCTGTTAGGGGTCCCACACACCAGAACAGCTCTATAGCATCTTGGCATACTTAACCAAATGGTTTTTCATGAAGTGAGGAAGGGCAATAAAATGTTATCTTGTAAAAGTGCTGTACAAGAAATTATCTGGGACTCTTGCCTGTCGACTCCACTGAAGAGGATTCTAGCAGGAGATGAAGGTTTAAATAGCACATCGTTACATCAGGGAGTGAAACTGAGAAAGTGTGGCGTATCGTGAGCAGCCAGTCTGTGTGTGTGTGTGTGTTTCCACAGGTGGAGTCGCTGAGCAGCGTGGCGGAGGCGTTTGACCCCACTGTGTTGGACCCTTCGGGCGGAGCTGCAGGGCGTGGCCCAGGCCCTCAAGAGAGGAGAGGCGGAGTCTCGGCGGGAAGAGGACGTTCTGGAGGAGGAGCTTAAGGAGTTATCGCGCTCCTTCGGCGACGACCTGGCACAGATCCGACTGGCCAATCAGAGAACAGAAACTGACACAAAGTCCTTGAGGGAGCACATGGACTCGCTGGGGGCGGAGCTTCAGATCACCAATCAGAGAGCAGGAGTTGCAGCACAGGAGGCGGAGTCAGCGAGGGCATTGGCTAAAGCCAGCTCTGGGGAGCTGGGGCGGGCCGTGACTGCGGTGGAGGGCCGAGTTCGGGCTCTGACACAGCAGGCCCTGGACCTGCAGGCAGGACTGCAGCAAACCCACAGCAGCATCCAGAGCGCTACAGCCAGGCTGCAGGACACCGCGGCCCAGGGCGAGAGGCTGGGAGCCCAGCTGAAGGCTCTGCAGGACACTGTGGACACGCTGAGCACCTCCAGGCTGGAGCCTCTCCTCTCCCGCACTGACGCTCACGCTAGTGCTCTGGCTGCATTGGACAGAGATGTACAGAGCGAGCGAGTGGCGAGCGAGGCCAAGGTCACGGCACTACAGGCCACGCTTGGGGACATGCAGCAGGCCCACCATTCCCTCTCTGGTCAGGTGGGGGCGCTGCAGATTGACTTGGGG
>CM056212.1:22751653-22876653 GCA_029692085.1 Gymnothorax javanicus | reverse complement strand
AATAGTGCAGCGATAATGCTAACTAACTGCAGGTGGATAGTACAGCGATAATGCTAATTAACTGCAGGCGAATAGAACAGCGATAATGCTTATTAACTGCAGGCGAATAGAACAGCGATAATGCCAACTAACTGCAGGCGAATAGTACAGAAATAATGCTAACTAACTGCAGGCGAATAGTACAGCGATAATGCTAACTAACTGCAGGCGAATAGTACAGCAATAATGCTAACTAACTGCAGGCGAATAGTACAGCGATAATGCTAACTAACTGCAGGCGAATAGAACAGCGATAATGCTAACTAACTGCAGGCAAATAGTACAGCGATAATGCTAACTAACTGCAGGCGAATAGAACAGCGATAATGCTAATTAACTGCAGGCGAATAGTACAGCGATAATGCTAACTAACTGCAGGCGAATAGTACAGCGATAATGCTAACTAACTGCAGGCGAATAGAACAGCGATAATGCTAACTAACTGCAGGCGAATAGAACAGCGATAATGCTAACTAACTGCAGGCGAATAGAACAGCGATCATGCTAACTAACTACAGATGAATAGTGCAGCGATAATGCTAACTAACTGCAGGCGAATAGTACAGCGATAATGCTAACTAACTGCAGGCGCATAGAACAGCGATAATGCTAACCAACTGCAGGCGAATAGAACAGCGATAATGCTAACTAACTGCAGGCGAATAGAACAGCGATAATGCAAACTGAAGGGCAGACATACTGCTGTACACAATGGCTGTGTTCGAGCTCCTTTTAGGGCACCAAGCAGATTAAGATTTTTCAGTCAAAATTCACTGAATTAGCCTTGAATCTACTGCGGCTTTGCATCTTCAGCCACACTTGTGGAAAAAAATCCAAAGTGACAGTCTAATTAGGTCACTTTATGGTACTAAATTGTTTTGTGAATTTATCTCAAACAGATTCCCTCTTCCAAAGTCTAATTAAAAATATGAGCGAAAACACAACAACAGATTCCCATCATCGGAAATATCAGGGTGAGGAAAATTCAGCAAGGATCCTAACGTAACCCTTAAAAATTGCTGATAAGAAGTTTTCAGGCTAAACAGCTCAACCCACAGCTGATGACGCAAAGTAAATCTCAATTATTCAGACGTCAGCTTCGCTCGTGTAATGCAGCCCAAACCGTCACGCTCCGCTCCATGGGAGCTGGAGCTGTTACCTGCCACAACTCGTGGGAGGGGTCAGTTGCCCAGGAGACTGGGTGGGCGTTACCTGCTACGGCTGGTGGCGATTGGCTCCTCAGTCTGACTGATGCCCGTGAGAGTGACTCCGTCTCCAGGTTTCTTCTTCTCTCTCTTCGTCAGGGAGCGGTTCAGATCAACAGACCAGGCCTGGGACACACACACACACACACACACACACACACAGCGCTTAGAATCAGTAGAATCATAACTGATAATCTTAATCTTCCTTCCTGAAGACACACACTTACAATACATTCAATCTGCATACACAGACACACAAGGCACAGTCTCACACACGTGCACCACACACACACACACACACACACAGTTCTTCAGCTATGTGCACATAAAATTCAAACAACGTGCAATGTATTCAGTCTAAAGAGAGACTTTTTCAAAGATGAGGAGATTAGAAAGACTTAGAGAAACAAGCGAGTCATAGTTGAAGTTCTGCGGACCCCAATGCTCAATCAGTGCAGAATCACCGTCAGCCGAAAGTTAAACCTGGCCGTCGCACAAGCTCTGCATTACACACAAACACAAATGCAGCATCAGCCCAAACTGAAATCCAAAAAAAAACAAAAACTGCGCGCCCAGGGCTGCCCCAAAACCAGCGAATAGCGCGCCTTCACCGATAAAGACCACACCCCTTTCCCCATGAGAGAAAGGCTTAGATGGGCGGGGCCCCAAAGAGAGCAGCTGTCACTCAAACAGCCTCCATGCAGGACTCACTCTGATGGACCGTCTCTGACTGGAGCGAGGGCCGGAGACGGGCATCTCCTACCAGACGGGTTCCACAGAGAACAGAGCGTGAGGAGAGGAAACACTGTTCCAGAAGCAACTACAGACACCATTTAACATGAGCAAGAGAGCAGGATGTGGGTCTCTTTCGTAACTAAGGCTTGGCCCTCTGTCCCAGACAGTACTAATCAATCTGAGCAGTGACTGATCTCCACTGTAAGGTCTGACAACACAAATGTGAGATGAGAATGACCTTGACTGAAGGTCACACCTGTCGGACACTGACTGGACCTGAGAGAGAAGGATCCTGATGAGCTGCTCGCCAGAGGCCTGAATGAATGAGAGACGTTCCCTCTCCCTCTCTCCCCGTCGCACCTGCAGCGCATGACAGTCCGAGCGCGCACGACCCTCACTGTCACTCGCAACTTCAAACGCTCACATTTCCACTCGCAATTTCAACGTGCTAGCGAGTGCCTGTTAAAACTGTGAGTGCATGGTGACACTGCGAGCGGTACTGAGGGTTGTGTGCCCTTGGTTTCTATGTGCTGGAGCTTTGAGACGAATCAAACGGCAGAAGCCGCGCTGTACCTCGAACTGAGGCCAGTTCATGTGCATCCCGGGGCCGTGGGTGGAGCTGAACCACTTCAGATCGTGTTGGGCGTCTGTCGCTCTGATGGTGTCCTCCAGCGTGTGATAGATCGTCTGCAATCTAGAGGGATGTGTGAGTTAACCTCAAAGACCAAGAGTTCTGCTTCTCGAGAGAGAGAGAGAGAGGGACACACACACACACACACACACACACAGAAAACTAACACAACTCTTAACCAACTGCACTGAGCAGGCTGCACTTCCACATAGGCTTCATTCTCATATACTCATTTGATTTATTTCTCATAACTGCATAAGATTATAATAAAAATCAAAAACATTATTCCCAGTTTCATCCTTCAGTTATGTTGTTGTAAGACACTTTATCTAACAGGTGTTAACATGATTCTCAAGAGCAACGGAGCTGAGCTGAATCTGTGATGAAATTGTGAAAGACGATGTGAAATCTGTGACAGACTGACTCAGTATGTGTGTGTTGCGTAAGCGAGTGTGTATGTGTGTACCATGAGTGTGTGTGTGTGTGTGTATGCAGTTAGCTACGGAAGTACAGGGACAATGATACAATTTGTCATTTTGCCTCTGCGCACCGCCACAATGGATCTGAAATGAACCAATCAGGATGCGAATAAAGTACAGACTTTCAGCTTTGATCCAGGGCCTTTCACAAAAATCTCATGAACTGCAGCCATTTTTATATTACATTACCTCTCCATTTTCAGTGGATCAAAGGTAATTGGACAAAATAACAATGATAAAAATAAGGTTAACTAGAAATACTCAGTTGAAAACTCTTTGCAGTGAATGACAGGCAGAAGTCTTGAGCCCTTCAGACGTCACCAAACCCTGAGTTTCATTCCCTGAGACGCTCTGCCAGGCCGTTACTGCGGCCCCCTCAGCTGCTGCTGTCTGTGGCTCATTCTGAGATCGTCCACTTTAGTTGTGTTCTGTGCTCTTCCAGGTCTTTTGGTGTTCCTGAGCTCTCCAGCGCATCCCTTCTTCTAAAGAATGTACCAGACTGTTGATTTGGCCTCTTAAAGTTCTCTGCTCTCTTGCTGATAGTTTAGCGTTTGCAGCGCGGTGACGCCTCCCTCATCTGCCCTGACAGCTCTTGGGCTGCACATTCAGAGCTCTCATCCACTGCTGCCTAAAGTTCAACACTTGGAACCAGCTGCAGACCTTTTACCTGCGGCGTTTGTGATGGAATAACAGGCCACACATGGTTATGACACTGGCTACCAGTCAGTAGTCAAATTACCTTTGAACCACTGAAAACGGAGGATGATGCATAAAAATGGTTTTAATTCCTTAACGATTAATGCACGATCTTTGTAAAACCCCTTGAATTAAAGGTGAAAGACGGCACTTTTATCACATGTTGATGGTTTTGTTTCAAGGACATTGTAGGGGTAAACAAAGGCAAAATTACAAAAATTGTGTCACTGTCCAAATACTTCCGTACCCATCTGTATGTGTTCATGTGTGCGTGTGAGTGTTTGTGTGCGTCAGCGTGTATACGAGTTTGTGAGTGTATGTGTATGTATGGGTGCACGTGTGTGTGTATATTAGCATGAGTGTGTGTGTGTGTGTGTGTGTGTGTGTATATTAGCGTGAGTGTGTTTGTGTGTATGCGTGCATGTGTGTGTATATTAGCGTGAGAGTGTGTGTGTGTATGTGCATGTGTGTGTGTGTGTGTGTGTGTGTGTGTGTGTGTGTGTGTGTGTGTGTGTGTGTGTGTGTGTGTGTGTGTGTGTGTGTGCGTGTGTGTGTGTGTGTGTGTGTGTGTGTGTGTGTGTGTGTGTGTGTGTGTGTGTGTAGCGTGCATGTGTGTGTGTGTGTGTGTGTGTGTGTGTGCATACACAAGCACGAGAGTGACGCTCTGTACCTGTGGCTGGTGGACAGGTCCAGGTGAGTCTTCACCTCCAGCAGAAGTTCTTTGAAGAAGCAGATTCTCTTCTCCTCAAACCCCTGCCACTGATCAAACACCTGCTCCATGTTCTCCATGTACTGAGGAGAGCTCTTCTCCAGCTCCTGCAGGGCCGTCTCATAGTGCTCTTTCGCCTGAGACACACAGAGAGCCCTTACACACACACACACACACACACACACACACACACACACACCATGTGCTGAGGAGTTCTCCATGTACTGCAGGAGAGTGCTCTTCTCCACACAAAGCCCCTGCATGGCTGAGGAGAGCTCTTCTCCATAGTGCTCTTTCGCCTGAGACACACAGAGAGCCCTTACACACACACACACACACACACACACACACACACACACACACACACACCTGCTCCATGTTCTCCATGTACTGAGGAGAGCTCTTCTCCAGCTCCTGCAGGGCCGCCTCATAGTGCTCTTTCGCCTGAGACACACAAAGAGCCCTTACACACACACACACACACACACACCTGCTCCATGTTCTCCATGTACTGAGGAGAGCTCTTCTCCAGCTCCTGCAGGGCCGTCTCATAGTGCTCTTTCGCCTGAGACACACAAAGAGCCCTTACACACACACACACACACACACACACACACACACACACTGCTCCATGTTCTCCATGTGCACACATGTACTTCTCTTTCACACACACACACACACACACACACCTGCTCCATGTTCTCCATGTACACACATGTACTTCTCTTTCGCACACACACACACACACACACACACATACACAGACACTCACCTTCTGCATCTCCACTTGGCACTTCTCCACTTTCTCCTGCAGCTTCTTCTGAGTTTCCGGATTGTTCTCCAGCCTTCCGCTGTTCTCCCTGCTGGTGGCCAGCTTCTCCTCCTTACAGGCGGAGTGGTACGCCTTCTTCATCGCCTCCACCTCAAACACACACACACCCTCAGTGGCTCCTCTCCACAGCTGACTTCAAAACACTCTATACCTTAGAGTTCCTGTTATGTTGATATATTAGGCCAATATTCCAAAAACCCTGATCTCAGACCAGTTCCTCCAGTCACCCTCCTCACCACATCCATAACAAACCCAAAAAACAAAGCTGATCCCAGATCTGCAGTCTCCCTCTCTGTGCACAGAAACCCCGTCTCTGCTGACACTGCGCAAACGAAGCCTGTCATTCTGAGCTCACAGAATAACAAGATCTCCGTACCCAACCGCAACTCCAGAGCAGCCAAACCCTGTTCCTGAAGGTCCGTCACGCTGCAGCTCTATAATTATGCACACCAGATTACTGATTTGACTAATCAGCAGCTCAACCCGGGCCATTTCTCAAACGGCAGGCTGGAGCCAAGATGGGCTACATTTCTCACTCACTATGCCAGTGAACGCTCTTTCCATTTCGAAGGCGCCTTCAAATACAGCCGAGCAATGCAGTCTTCACCTTGATCAATACCAGACAAATTGTCAAATCGTTACCAGGCAGAGTTAAGGACTCGTTTACATGCCGTTTCCATGTTGATAATATCATCTGACATCAGGCAAGATCGAAGCTGCATTTCTCACAATGAAACAACTTCACGTGATGCATCGGCCTAGAAATGTAGCCGACCGGGGCTGCAGCGTACGCTCTGAGAAATGGCTCAGATTTCGAGAGACTAAATACGGGGTGTGGGGCGCTATATTAGTGCTGGAGAAAAACCACAGAACAAGACCTTCAGGAACAGACTGAACAGGCCTGACTGACAGTCATGAGGCTATTCCACTGTGAGCCTGTCCTTATTCACAGACAGGCTGAGGCTCTAACCTCCTTCAGTCCTTATTCACAGACAGACTGAGGCTCTAACCTCCTTCAATCCTTATTCACAGACAGACTGAGGCTCTAACCTCCTTCAGTCCTTATTCACAGACAGACTGAGGCTCTAACCTCCTTCAGTCCTTATTCACAGACAGACTGAGGCTCTAACCTCCTTCAGTCCTTATTCACAGACAGGCTGAGGCTCTAACCTCCTTCAGTCCTTATTCACAGACAGGCTGAGGCTCTAACCTCCTTCAGTCCTTATTCACAGACAGGCTGAAGTCCTTATTCAAACAGGCTCCTTCCTTCAGTCCTTATTCACAGACAGGCTGAGGCTCTAACCTCCTTCAGTCCTCAAACAGGCTCCTTCCTTCAGTCCTTATTCACAGACTCTAGGTCCTTATTCACAGACAGCTGAGGCTCAAAGTCCTTATTCACCTCCTTCAGTCCTTATTCACAGACAGGCTGAGGCTCTAACCTCCTTCAGTCCTTATTCACAGACAGGCTGAGGCAGGCTGAACCTCCTTCAGTCCTTATTCACAGACAGACTGAGGCTGAAGCTCAAACCTCCTTCAGTCCTTATTCACAGACAGGCTGAACCTCCTTCAGTCCTTATTCAAACCTCCTTCCTTCAGTCCTTATTCACAGACAGGCTGAAGCTCAAACCTCCTTCAGTCCTTATTCACAGACAGGCTGAGGCTCAAACCTCCTTCAGTCCTTATTCACAGACAGGCTGAGGCTCAAACCTCCTTCAGTCCTTATTCACAGACAGGCTGAGGCTCTAACCTCCTTCAGTCCTTATTCACAGACAGGCTGAAGCTCAAACCTCCTTCAGTCCTTATTCACAGACAGACTGACAGGGCTCTCTAACCTCCTTCAGTCCTTATTCACAGACAGGCTGAAGCTCCTTCAGTCCTTATTCCTCCTTCAGTCCTTATTCACAGACAGGCTGAGGTCCTTATTCACAGACCTCCTTTCAGTCCTTATTCACAGACAGGCTGAGGCTCAAACCTCCTTCAGTCCTTATTCACAGACCTCCTTCAGTCCTTATTCACAGACAGGCTGAAGCTCCTCCTTCAGTCCTTATTCAACAGGCTGAGGCCTTTCAGTCAGTCCTTTCAGTCCTTATTCACAGACAGGCTGAGGCTCAAACCTCCTTCAGTCCTTATTCACAGACAGGCTGAAGGTCTCTAACCTCCTTCAGTCCTTATTGACAGACAGACTCAGGCTCTAACCTCCTTCAGTCCTTATTCACAGACAGACTGAGGCTCTAACCTCCTTCAGCTTCTTGGCCCAGGGTTTCTGTGCTTTGCGGAAGCCGTCCTCGGCCTCCTTGGTCTCCTTGAAGCCGCCGATCATCTGCTTGTGGTAGGCCTCCTTCTGCCAGGCCTTCAGCTTCTCCAGGTCCTGTGCCGTCAGCGCTGCCTTCACCTCCATGTGTAGCTCGCTCACCTTCTCCGCCTCAGTCATCAGGGCGCTCCACGCCTGCTCCAGCGTCCCGTACTGAGGCCCTGCCGCAAACCGGGACATGATCGGGTCAGATTCCACCGCCGGGTCAAATTCCAGCGCGCTCGACTCCTCAAACTCGCTCTGAGGCTCAGCAGGAGTCAGTGCTAGACCAGAGCTGGGACAACAGTCTCGCAGACTTAAACACCATGATGTCACTACACAGCATCCAATTTACAGGCCATTCATCCCAACTAGGCTTTTCAGAAACATTTTTGCTTCAGAATTATTTTAAATGTGCCTAAAACTTATGCACAGTTCTGAACATGAACTTGTTTCTTCTTAACTCCACAAGTCATGGCAAGTTTTATATACTGAACTCAAGTTTTCAGCTTAAAATGTATTACATTGCAGGACCTGAGTCCAGCCGCACCTTTGTCCACCAGCTGTCTCCAGCGCTTGGCCCAGTCCGTCAGCTGTACGGCGTAGGACTTCTCGATGCGGGCGCGCTCGTGGATGCACGCCATCAGGTCACTGCACAGACGGCTGCCATCGTCCACGCGTTTCACCACGCGCTTGTAGTTCCCCACCTGGGCGGGGTAGAGGCAGAGGGGGAGCTCAGGAGAGGAGGAGCGTGAGGCCTGCGGTCCCAATGTTCAGACTCATAATCGCCGAGACTATTCATTTAAACTGCACGTATCGCGTTCCTATTTTTAACGCTTTAGTGGCGATGCTATCTAACAGCTGTCACCGTTGGTTATTGTGGAAAGGCACAGCAAGATTTCACACGCAGCAGGTCTGTATTAGTGTTGCAGTACAGACATAAGGTCTGTAGATATAATATTAGTACAGATGTAGGGTCTGTAGATGTTATATCAGTACAGATGTAGGGTCTGTAGATGTTATATCAGTACAGCCGTAGGGTCTGTAGCTGTTATATCAGTACAGATGTAGGGTCTGTAGATGTTATATCAGTACAGACGTAGGGTCTGTAGATTTTATATCAGTACAGCCGTAGGGTCTGTAGTTGTTATATCAGTACAGACGTAGGGTCTGTAGATGTTATATCAGTACAGACGTAGGGTCTGTAGATGTTATATCAGTACAGACGTGGGGTCTGTAGATGTTATATCAGTTCAGACGTAGGGTCTGTAGATGTTATATCAGTACAGACGTAGGGTCTGTAGATGTTATATCACCTCCCAGAAGCTGTCGCTGGTGACATTAATCACAGAGTCAGAGGATCCAGACATCGCTTCTGTGTCCAGCACCTGCAGCAGGAGACAGAGGTCTGTGCATCAGGGTTTGATGAGCAAGTGCACACACACACACACCCACACACACTCACACACACACACACACACACACACACACCCACACACCCACCCACACACACACACACACACACACCCACACGCACACATACACACACACTCTCTCTCTCACACACACACACACACACACACACCCACACACACACATACACACACACACATACACACACACACTCTCTCACACACACACACACACACACACACACAATACAATCCCCTCAAACACATGTACCCAGAATAAGAACAGCTGACAGCTATTCATAAAACCTGTGTGCTGAAATGCGACTGGCTGACTTTGGTCTATATTTACACGACCCCCATCCCTCCCCACCCCCTCACCATGTTCCCCTCTATCTCTCCAGCGAGATCTCTCCTGCAGCTCAGGGAAACGGCCCTGATCTGTGCTATCAGCCCTTCAATCTTACATCACAGCTCGCAGAGTTTCTAAAGCACATGGTGTCTGAAGCCTGTCCTCTCATCACACAGTCTGCCTCTTCATTAACCCCACAGCGGACTCTCTCCGGAGGAACACCCAGGCCTTACCCCAACTGCACAGAGCTAAGGGCCCCCGACAGGTGCAGGTCCCAGCCCAAACACACTGCCTGCACGTGTCCGGTGCTCAGGCGCCCAGCTCAATACCACAAACTTACACAACCAGGCCCCGGTACTACAGCAGCTCCACAACGCAACATCCCCACTGGAGCACAGCCACCGTCATCGCGGCTCCTGTTTGCGCTGGACGTTTCCTAGTGTGGGCGCAGGCCTTTGTTCCAGCCATGCGATTACACAGCTGAATCTACTAATCAAGCTCTTTGGCAAAGAGCCCTGGGCCTGATCAGGAGAGTCAGAGCGCAGACGGACCCACAGCAGCCTTCCTGTATCAGGATAAATGCACCTGATTTACACTGATACACAGCCCAGCCCGCAGCGCAGGAGCCATGATGGGGGGGGAAATGTGGTGCTGGACTGTCCTGCAGCAGCTCGTTAGTGACGGGCCCGTTACAGCAGTGAGGCAGCCTCTCGCCCCCCATAAATAAAACTGACCCCCTCCCACCCCCCCCAGCCTGTTCACAGTCCCCACAACACTGTCACTGACCCCAAACATCCTGCTGTATCACCAGCATATTACCAGTCCGCTCGCTCCCAGCCACACTTCTGCCGTCTATGAGCTCTTCAGCCCTAATCACTGCGCTGTGTAAAGTGCCCCCTGGTGGCCACACTTTACATGTAACGATTGATTGATTCTTTATTGATTAATTGTAGGTCAACATAGAATTCAATCAAACCAATGGGCAATTTAGAGCCTCAAATAACCCGGACATATATGTCTTTGGATGGTGGTAGGAAACCGGGAGAATGTGCAAACTCCACACAGAACGGCTCCAGGCCAGATCAGAACTCACAACCCTCTTGCTGTGAGGGCCACAGCGGCCCCCTTGCTTGTGAGGTAATGCCTCAGTTTTTCCATGGGAAGTGATGAAAATTCCTGCCATTCTTCTGGGCTGAGACGGCCTGGCCTGGCTGATTAAAAGAGCTTTATCAGGCGCTGGAATCGCAGGCCTGATCGCTCTGGGGAAGCCCTACTTAAACACTGCTTACAGCACCAGCACTTTCACTGCGACAGAGGAGAGGAACGGAGCCGTTTGCAGGATGAATACACCGGGAAAGAGAATATTTCACCATAGCGTTTATGGCCTGAGCATTACATCATCACAGCTCCACAACACTTCTATTGCAACCTCATGACAACAAGCTTGTATCATTATTAAAATCTCATAACATTAACGTGACAATTTAATTACTAACGCATTACAACGACCAAACACACTTAACACTGTTTGTCGAAATGATGACGTGACATTTCAACCCTTTACAACAACAATACAATGGTATCATGGCAACAGAATGGTAACACTGTAACAGTGCCGTCCTCACAGCCAAATCACCACATCAGGACGACGAGTCTGCACTGAGGCCAACATCTCATTCCCACAGGTCATAGAGCGACACTTTTTGCCCAAGTGTCGATATGCAACGAGAATAGGGGTTTTTGGTGTCCTTATTTGACGTTTAGGGTTAGGGACACCAAAAGGCTCTATTTTCGTTATATATCGACACTTAGGCAAAAAGCGTCACTATATATGACGCTTCCGAGATGCAGTGAGAATGATTGCCGTTTGTTCAAGACCACTTCAGGTGTTAAAAGTACGTTTCATGACAAAGAAATGGCACATGATCCCCTGGTGGCAGACGGTCTGACGCCATGGGGGCGCGTGACATCATGAGTGTGGTCCTCGCGGCCCCAGATGGATGTGACCCCCTGTCTTCCCCAAAACCCCTGGCCCCTTTCCTTTCTCAGCGATAAATAACACTCTCATGGCAGCACATCCCGACGCCGAAAGCTGTTCAATGTGAAACATTAACCGCACAAACATCACAACAGAGAGCAGAGCGAGAGGAGTTTGGGGGCAAAATGATCCGATGAATCTCATACTGAGGAGCTAAACGTGCTTCTGTGGAAACGTTACGCAGGAGATCTACTCACTGATCTGAGGTGCACTCACTGAGAGATCTCTCCCCCATCCTCCCTCTATCTCTCTCTCCCATCCTCCCTCTGTCTCTCTCTTCCTCAGTCTCTCACCCTCCATCTCTCTCTCCCTCCATCTCTCTCTGTCTCTCACCCTCCCTCCATCTCTCCCAGTCTCTCATCCTCCCTCCATCTCTCTCTCCCCCATCCTCCCTCTGTCTGTCTCTCCCTCAGTCTCTCATCCTCCCTCTCTTTCTCTCCCTCCATCTCTCTCTGTCTCTCTCTCTCCCATCCTCCCTCTGTCTCTCTCTCTCATCCTCCCTCCATCTCTCCCAGTCTCCCATCCTCCCTCCATCTCTCTCTCTCTCTCTCCCAATCTCCCTCTGTCTCTCTCTCCCTCAGTCTCTCTGTCTCTCATCCTCCATCACTCTCTCTCATCCTCCCTTCATCTCTCTCTCTCTCCCCTCCCTCCCTCCATCTCTCTCTCTCAGTCCCTCATCCTCCCTCTATCTCTCTCTCTCCATCTCTCTCTCCCTCGCTCCATCTCCCTCCCTCTCTCTCAGTCTCTCTCCCTCCATCTCTCTCGACAGTCCCAGCCGCTTTACAGACAGTAAGGCTGCTCTTGGATGGTACAGCAGGACTGGTGAGGCTCAGAGTTGTTATTCTGCAGAGGTCAGAGGTCGGGGTGTCTGGGTAACGGGGTTTATTTCCTGACCCTGATGGCCAGTCTCCTCATTCAATCAACAAACACAAAGGCTCAGTGTGTGGAGCATGACCTCATCATGACCTCACAACAAGAGCTGCATTCATTGGAGCATCACAGACTGCCCTGCTGCGGTCTATAGAGAGCTGCAATGTTGCACTATACAGGCACACACACACACACACACACACTCTAACACGCAGACATGCACATACAAACACACAAAATGCACAGCAAACCCTTACTGCTTTGCACACTACAAAGAACACTCCTTCAGTGTGCATGAGTATACGTCCCTGAGTGTGTGCGTGCATGTGTGTGAGCAGGAGTGTGTGTGAGCTGTGGTTTATGGTCGTGTGTAAGAGCTACACTTATCAGCGGCAGATCCGGCTCACTCCTGAAGCCCAGAGATGGAGCAGACAGCGAAAAACAGGAGAAATAACAACACTCTTCTCACGGCACATCGTTCCACAGGAAAAATGTTCCAATGGTCACCGTGGCAACGGCCAAACTGTTTCCCTCCAAAAAGGAGTGCGAGATTCTTCCTCAAATGCACAATAACGTTCTCACAGCCTTCCACTGATGCCACAATAACGGTCTCACAGAGCTGTCACAGCCTTTCACTAGAGCCAAAATAATGTTCTCCTAACGTTCACACAGCCTTTCACTACAGCGACAGTCACCTTCTCAGACACTTCTGCCAACGTTTCACAGAAGCCACAATGGCGTTCTCACAACGTTCACCCAACCTTTTCCCACAGCTGCGCAGAGGGTCCTGTCGTTTGAAGCCCTAAATACTGCCTCCTCTTTCGTGAGGATGTTAGAGAGTCAACATTAAGCTACTCAGTTCATTTACCAAGAAATTTATCGCATTTTTACAGCAAAACTCATTAACAGTAATGGAAACTCCCGCTCTGCGCACACCGCTGGGAGTATTTAAGAAATTAACATCACAGAAATCAACACGTATCATCAGAGATTCACTGTGGGATTTTCCACACTGACAGAAATACATAAGCGGTGAGTCACAGGGCTGCCAAGCTGTGCCCAGCAATGTCAACCCTGCACACAGATATTAGGGAAAGAGGCCCCAGATCGCCACAGCTCACTGTTACCATAGCAACCCAGAGTGTTGACCACTGTGTGCCTGAGAAATTCTCTCCGCAGGGCGGGGTCTAACAGAGGCCTGTAATAATTACAGACCACTGCAGCACACCTACATGCACGTTTACAGCGTCAGGAGTGATGGAGACTGCAGGGAGACAGAATTACTGACACAGCTGAAGCCACCTGTTAATCCACTTCACTTCAAAGCCCGAGGATTTAATTGTTTTCACCAACCCTGATAAACTTCCTTCCATTTACCCTCTGCTCTCTCAAGTGCAGCAAAAACATGTTCATGCAGGAGTACTCTAACAGTGATGATACGCCAAGATGACAAAATAGTTTTACTGTTTTAAGAAATTAAAGGAGCCGCATCATGGTTACTGCACATGCTCACAACTTGGAACCAAGTAAATCCGATCAACTGCAAGTCAAATCTATAAGGCATTTTTCGTCTATGATTTTTGGCGAGGGCAAACCAGCTAACATTCTTAATATCCCCTGGCTAAAGCTTAAAAAAGTGCTTTGAATCCTCAAATTTCCATAGAAAGCTCAATATAAAAAGCAAGATGCCGGAGTAAATCAAATATATAAATACAATGCAAAACAAAGACAGATTGGCAAGGATGGAATCAGAACATGATTAGCAGTCAAACAGATTCACTTTCTGAGCATGTGCAGTAATCATGACACAGCTCCTTTAAGCAACAGGCGATTTGTTAGCTTTCAAACTGGTTATAAAGCAAACTTCTCGAAACAAATGTAAAGAACGGACAGGGTAGTCGTGTGAATAAAGTAGCAGCATTGACAGAGGCTAACTGTAGAAAGCCGCTCCCCTGGAGCTACATCACGATAAATCTCCCCGATCAGCAGAGAAACAGGCTTCTCGAACTGGAGGTCCTGCCCCTGTGTTCTGAGGCCGTTACACATGGAGAGGCAAAGGTCACAAGTGCAAAGGTCGCATTCTCTCAAACATACTCATGTTCATGTGTGTGACAGGGTGGACCTGCTGCCTGTACGCATTCAGCCTCTTTGAAAATAACACACCTCTCACAAGGTGCACCAGCTGACACTACAAGGTTAACCTCTATCTTACTGAATAAATATGCGTCCCTCTCGTCTGCACACTGTATACACACACAGCACACAGGCGGCAGCAGTCCAGGCCTATAACATAACATAACATAACGTAACATGAGTGGCAAGAACAGGCCATTCAGCCCAACTAGGCTCGCCAGTTTTTCATACTATTGCGAATATATCCCTTCAGATACTCAATGTCTCAATGGTATCTAGCTTTAAGTCAAGCCAACTCTTGAAAACCCCCAAGGTCTCTGCCTCAACAATATGGTCAGGCAAGCTATTCCACATCGAAATTACTCTTTGGGTGAAGAAATATTTCCGAATATCAGTGCTAAATTTACCTTTGGTCAACTTCCATTTGTGACCCCGAGTTCTACTAACAACACTTATTTGAAGGAATCCTACATAATTCACTTTGTTAATCCCTTTAACATATTTAAAGACATCAATCAAATCACCCCTTAGTCTCCTTTTTCTATGACTAAAGAGAATAAGGATCTTCAGCCTCTTCTCATAGCTTTCATCTTTTATACCCGGAATTAGCTTAGTGGCTCTTCTCTGAACTTTCTCTAGACCCTCTATATCTTTCTTAAAGTATGGTCCCCAGAACTGTACACAATACTCCAGATGTGGTCTGATGAATGTGTTGTACAAAAGAAGCATCGCCTCCTTGGATTTGTACTCAATACTTTTGGCAATGAATCCTAGCATCCGATTGGCTCTTTTAACTGCTACGGCACAATGGCTAGAGCCTGTGAGGGTTTGGTCAACAATCACTCCCAGATCTTTCTCGTGTGGAGCAGATTCCAGTTTTAAACCTCCCATGAAGTAATCCCGTCTAATGTTTTTATTACCTACATGTACAACTTTACATTTCGCTACATTAAATTTCATTTGCCACATTTCTGCCCAATTCTGGATTCTATCCAAATCATCCTGAATCACTTTAGTGGACTCTAAACTATTTGCCAAACCCCCCAATTTAGTATCATCTGCAAATTTAACTAATCTGCTCTCAATATTCCTATCAAGGTCATTAATGTAGATGAGGAACAGCAGGGGTCCCAACACCGATCCCTGAGGGACGCCACTCCCCACCATACCTAGCTCAGATGAGATACCACTGACCACCACTCTTTGTGTTCTGTCCTGTAACCAGTTTTGAATCCACTCCAGAATACCTCCTGTAACTCCAATGGAGCTCATTTTAAAAATTAGTCTCTTATGCGGTACTGTATCAAATGCTTTCTGAAAATCCAAGTATATAAGATAAGATGAGATGTGGAGAAGACACACGCACACACAAACACACACACAGGTTGCTGTAAAACTATTATGCGAGTTAGTCCCGCCACCCTCTCTCAGTGTTCTGCACAGAACCATTAAAGGTTCCTGGTTCCTCCACGACTCCCTCACACAGCTGTCTGGAGCCTGTGTGCGTGCACAGCACACGTGAGGGACACAGCCCATCCCACAAACAGCTGGAGTAAGATGAACGCGCCTGTTTACTCCGCAGAGTGCTGACAGAGCAGAGAGCAGAGACCCTTAAACAGCCACGGCCTCTCACTACAACGGCATTCCACCAGAAACAAACAAGAGCACGTCCAGTCAGGTCCCGAGCTCCATAGAACACACCGCACACGCTCCGAACCCTGCAGCCGGCCCAAGCTGGAGCCTGAACTTCATTCACTCACGTGCACGGCAGCATGGCTTTAGCACAGATCAGCTCAACTGGGAGAGCACTCCTTTGGAACTATTCAGCAAAACAATTAGCAAAAACTCAATGATGTAAAATAATGTGGTCGAGGAGATAAAGGACATCGTATTGACCTCTCACTACAGCGGACTGCATGTACGTATAGCCCTTCCAATCAGCCGATCCAGCGTTCACACCGCAGCAGAGTGCACATATACCTTCCAATCAGCCGATCCGGCGTTCACACCACAGCGGATGCAGGCCATGTGTTCAACGATGTAAAATGTCACAGGTGACAGCTACATATGACGCATCCATCTGTGCATCTCCCCCTTTACCGCAGCCATTCTAGTTTCCAGCCCCTCGTGCGTCACGTTTTCACTTCTCAGTGTCCAGTGGTTATCAAAACCACAGAATAAGAATCTGAACCCTCACCCAACACTGGTGCAGTGTTACTAAAGCTTAAACGAGTCTACACTCACAGTAAAAGATTTCTTCACAGGCCAAAGTCTTATTTCACGTAGGGCTGGGCAATGCATCAATATTACAGTTACAGTATATCGATATCATAATATAAGATATTGTTGAGGATTTTAGATATTGTGATATCGCGATGTGACATAAGTGTCGTCTTTTCTGGTTTTACAGGCTGTATTACAGTAAAGGGATGCAGTTTTCTACACTGAGTAGAATGTTCTAGCTGTTGCCTGTACCTGCTTGGTCATAATATTCACATTACTAATGATTCTTTATCAAAATCACATTATGTGAATATTTCTGAAAGCTCAAATAGCTATTCCTACAATATCACCACAATATCCATATCGCGGTATTCGGTCAAAAGGATCATGGTATTTGATTTTGTCAATATCGCTCAGTCCTACTTCCACTGGGGGCATTTCAACAAGAACAGGGCATTTAAAACTAAAAATAAGCATCATTTTTCTGCCCAGTGGGCCTAGTGCTTTCAGGAGCTTTGAGAATAATCTGGGCATTTTTTAGCCACGGTCCCAGAAGCATCGGTATGTGGCACAATGGACCCGTGTTTACACTGTTCAGTGTCAGCCTCCTTCACATCTTTATCAAGTGTCCTCACAGCTTAGCCCCGGAACAGCGATAGCACCTATCTGCGCCTATCTGCACCTATCTGTGTATCATAGTACAGCAGTGCTGGCACAGCAGGTGAGATTCTGCAGATCGCTGCAGCTACGCTACTCCAGGAGCTACGCCACTGCGGATTTAATCTCATGTGGTCACCGAGAATGTTTCAGAGCAGAAGAAGAAGACTAAAAAATATCACACCTAAATACGACACACCTGTGCACTTGAGACAACTTCAACTCTGTGTAGTGTGCAATGGAGAGGACACCGGAGTATAAAGCACTTGCATAACATGCAGCTCACGAAACACAGGCCATCGTGTTATCAAAATATAAAAACTATTCACACAAATTCCTCTCTCCAGCCCCCTGGGTCTGTGACCTACACTGTAAGTCTATGATCTGCAGCAAGTGAGGGCACGATGCAGTAAAATTACTGACTCCATTATAATCTATTACAGGCTCAGTCTGGGGCACTTGCATATCGCTAGCCTCATAGCATTGCCTCTCTCATTTTTTAAGGTTTTCTTTTACATTTTTTTTCATTGTTTAAGACAGGATTTTATTTATTTTTTAAGGTTTTGTGGAAAAAGGAAAAAAACTTTTTTTCGCCAACACAGAGGAAAAGGCAACTGATATCTCAATTTGGCAAAAATATAACTTAGGCAATTATGCTATGAGGCTAACAATATTCTACATCGTCAGCTGTATAGTTCTCATTCTCAAGGACATCAATCACAAATATATTGTAAAAGCTCAAAGGCTATACCTTGGCAGTGGATGTCCTAACTCATGGCAACTTGATTTTGAAAAGCAGAATTGCTATCAAACAGAACATCCATTGTCAAGGTATAGCCTTTCACCTTTTACAATATTTGGCTGAGGCAGTTGGGACATGGAACTCTTGATGATACAGACTACAGATTCAGTGAATCCATCCACCTTTTTCATGACTTTGTGACGTTACCCATAAGTCATAGCGGCTCCCGGTTCTTCTCTTCCAGTTGATGTGTTTGTTTACGAATGCATAGCTGTAAAAGCCAGCTTTTAGCTCACACAAATGGAAACAAAACGGAGGTGGATACACAGTACGGATGTTTTAACAAGAGGACCGTGGGCCTTAACGGTCACCTGAGTTCTATAAAAACTGATGTTATTGATGTGAATGAACCAAATATACCCAAAAGTATCATTTTTCTATATAAAGTATAGTAAACTTCACCCCCTCCCCAGGGGCAAACATGGAACCTGGGGGCCATGAAATTAACAATTTTGATAAAGCACCTGAAGACCCTTCCATCTATGAAGAGTATTGTTTTCCAGCATATCTGGGTCTGGAGAAGAAGATTTTGAAAATATCAGCCAATTTGACCACTTCTAGCCCCGCCCCTAAGAGCCCCTGGGGGTGGGCACAATATAATTCACAATTTTGGTGCATATTTGACCAAGGAAAGGTCCTGCAAAATTTATTTGAAATCGGATCAGCGGGTTCTGACAAGAAGTCGAAAATGTATTGGCCAGTTTTAGCCCCGCCCCTCAGAGCCCCTGGGGGTGGGCACCATATAATTCAGAGTTTTGGTGCATATTTGACCAAGGAAGGTTCCTGCAAAATGTTACTGAAATTCGATCTGCGGTTTCTGAGAAGAAGTCGAAAATGTAAATTGTTTACGGACGCACGACACATGACGCACGTCGACGGACAAAAGGCGATTAGAATAGGTCACTTTGAGACTTCGTCTCAGGTGACCTAAAAAGTCATGAGGACAATTCCGTTACAGTGCCTCACCCGTGCCTCTCACGAAGTGGGTAGATGACATGAAACAGTGACCCGATGTTAGCTACATGCACATAGTTAATTATTAACCTCCGCCAAACGAAGTTGGCAGGAGGTATATGTGATCGGTGCTGTCTGTCCGCTTGTTTGTGAACAAGACAACTCAAAAAGTAATGAACGGATATCTCTGAAATTTTGTGGGTGGGTCGCTATTACATCAGGGATGGACCCTATTGATTTTTGACGGCGATCGGTCAAACAATACGCCCACCACAGCAACCATCGCAAAATCCTTTGTTGCAGATATACAGGATCTTACAAGAATGGGCGTGTCATATAAAAGTTATTAAATGAGTTTAGTGAGCAACAAACCTAAAATTTACTCAACGACTTTCATAACTTTCTCATTCTGTTTATCACATAACTGAACTGCGTAATTTCACGGTAAGCAAATGTAATTTCCCTTAGCGCCCAATGTATGTTAGCACTGCGCCAATTACATCGCTCTGCTCACGTACTCAGTCTCTGAGTCACAGACACTCGTAGCTGAACGAGCATCGCTTTGTAAATTCAGTCAACTGAGTAGCTAGCTAATGCTAGCTCACTGGGTACCAAACTAATGTTGCACAGTGGTTTTGAAAAAGTATTGCGTGCATGCTATCTAGCTAAGTAACGTGAACTTAGTTATGTCAGTGGTGCTTAACTAGCCTCCTGCAGCGCTTAGCCATAATGATTCCGCCAACATTACACTCTGTATTCAGTTAGGCTTAGTAGAAACAGCGAGACGTAACGCTAAGCGATTTCACCCCCCACGCTCTCAGCCAATGCGATGTTCGCAAAAGTGTTAGGGTCATGTCAAAAATATGTCATGACCTGGGCTATGGGGAAAGTAGTTCAGTTATGTGATAAACCTTAAATTTCTTCAGAGCCATGTTCACTCAGCAAGATTACAACTGTGCAGCCTAGGCGGAGGTTTGCACTCAAGGAGTGCCTCCAGTTACCTTGCGTTTTCCGAAGGCGTTGATGGGGAAGAATTGTGAAATTATAAAAGCACGGAGGCATGTAATTACCTGCATGGCAACAAAATAGGTAAAGTACTGTTTAAGAAACACAGCGACTTCATATTTCTGAAGGCAGCTGTTGAGCCCAGTCAGAGCGTCAGTCAAGCTGAACATACAGCGTGGGTAATGCTGAGGGAAAGTGGAGTCGAGGAGACAGTCGACTGCTCGTTTATTGCCGGATTGGGGAAATCATGTAGTCATGTAGCAGCTATTCTGTGGAAGGCAGCATTACTCATTAAACCAAAGCTCCCTTCAGTTATCCAAGCATCGGAACAATTAAATATATTTACAAAGATGTTATTGTGCTTTTATTGCCGAAGTTATATATGCTTATGTTCAGCGGTGAGTGGTTAAATGATGAACATACGATTAATGTCATTATTTCTGATGTTTTTGTTGTTTAGGCTAGCAGGCTCCGTTTGTTGCTGTCATTGGCATCAAGGCTACCGGAAACACAAGACCGGACAGCGGAAGTAGGCATTCTGTCATGGAAGCGCCCATGGGCTTCCGGTGAAACCTGTGGATGCATCATGCACGTCCGCGTTACAGTGCTGGAGGTGCATGCTGAGAGAGTGAACTGATCATAACAGGGCATCTGTTGCTATAGCAGTAATGGGTCATAATCCCGACCTCCCCTCAGCCACTCTGAATCCATCAGCCGTAAGACAGCTGTGTTATTTACTCAGTATTATACAGCGTCCGAGGTCATCGCCCACAGCTGGTCTTATAAGCGGTGTACAAACTTTGCCATCATCTCGTTTTTGTGGAGAGAGAAAAATTGTGACACATAAGACGATACTTGAAGGAGAAGACGATAGCCAGACACTAACGCTGCTTGGGTCGAGTATTGCTTTGTACACCCGTATCGACTCTGTGGGAGTTGAAACACTGGACATGTAGCAGCGCGTGCAACGCTTCCCTAAAAACGCTTCCTGTGTTTTATTTACCAGTCACGTGAACAGAGACCACCAGAACTTTCACTTTGATCAATAAACCATCAAAAGCAGGAACTCGGACAGCTATACAACACTTTCACTGTGCTTTTAACGTCAGCAACATTTAACGGCCGAGACACAGAGCTGCAGCTCGGATTCACTTCTGCATTTGCCATTCCGTTCAACTGGTGCTGCAATGAGAGGCAATATTATAGTTAACCCTTTGAGCACTGAATAAATTTTCAAGGAATTAAGAATGTAATTATCCTGAGCTGTTGAAAACCTATCATGTGTCAACTTGTTTAAAAGAGCTCCCCTACAGGTTTTCAACAGCATCTGGTTTTGATATCTTACATCATTGGGCAACTATAGCTCAAAGGATACTGTGCAATTGACTGTTCCGCGTGTCCGCACGGAGTTGGGAAAAAGAGCATTCAAATATGCTGCCCCTTTTACATGGAACACCCTTCAAAAAGATTTAAAACTGCCAGAATTAATTACTTATGATGCCTTCGCTATGATTTCAAAGGACCTTGAACGTAAATCCATTGGACAGTGTTGCTGTACTTAAATATCATCCGTATCATCAAAAATTAGCATTTTATATGATCACTATTTATTATTTGTATATCTGCTCTGTACTTTGCTCCATTTTTGCTTCTGAATGTTGTGTGTATTGTTTTTAATTTTGTGTTACAGACCTGTGTTGCTGCCTTTCTTGGCCAGGTCTGCCGTGTGAAAGAGGTCCTAGATCTCAATGGGCTAATTACCTGGTTAAATAAAGGTTAATAAATAATAAATAAAATAGTTGCCTATGGCGCTCAAAGTTGCTCTATCATTACCAGAACAGCCAATCCCGCTAGAAGAAACACCGCAATTCGTAGTTCTTGTTTTATGGGAGTATCAAGAATGCGATCCAGTCTGGTGGGTCCACGTGCATCCAACCCATTGTTCAATAGATCAGTCCAGGCGTTTCCTGCTGACCGATTCATGAGAGCAAACAGCACCCTGACAACTGAGAAAAAAAGTCACTGAGAGCAAATGAAGCTAGGACCTTCCGTGCGGTGCATCGCTGCACTTCACATCGGCACCACAGATCTCAGGCAAATTAAACACATTTACGCCGTCGCGTCAGCTAGTGCGTTCAGAGTTACAGTTTAGTGTCCCCGTTACAGATGTAAGCACATTTTTGCGGACAGCACGAATTTGCAGCCCCGTTACATGACGTCACAAGAATCCGAAGCAATGGCTTCGACAAAAATAGAAAAAGCAAAGCCAGTTATGAAAATCATGCAGCTATTGCCGGGAGAAATGTTCCCACGCAAACGGCCACGAATGAAGCGAGCCGCCCGCCCATCAACCTGGTACAAGTTGAACAGCAACTTCAGCTTATAGCCGCTTTCACACCAGACGCGAAACGAATTTTTTCGCACGACAGATTACATTCAAAGTCAATGCAAAGACGCGAATATATTCGTTTCGCGTCCGGTGTGAAAGCAGCCTAAAACTTTATTCCCATTAAACCGTTTTCAGTCACAGGCATTCACTGTCAACATGGTTCATAGAGCTGATTGATATGCAAGGCAATAGCTAAGCTCACAAGAACTATAAATTAAATCTTAACGTTACTGAAAGAGTTGTAAATTATTTCACACAAGCAATAGCAGTCGCGTACATGTGAAATCAGTAAAGTCAGCGGGGCTGTATGTAATACAGCAATATTTTACTTCAGCCCTCATGTAAAATTCACCAGTTTGCAGACTGTCAGAGTAATTCCTCCGGGTCACTGTACTTCACGTAAGTCTCTACCACCCGAAACACGAAGACTGAAATAACAAGGCAAAAGTTGCCTAAACATTCATATTAATGTGAACTTATATCCACGTTACTGTTTTAACTCTTTCTTGTCCCCACAGGGTGAAGGCAGCTTATTCAGCGAACAGTTATGGTGTCAGTAAAGTCACCGTCAGTAACTCTTCTCCTGACCGACCCGCTATCCGCCGGTAACTTTATACGGCACCGTGTTAACTAACAGTAACTGACTAACTAACAGTGACTAACAATTAGTTCTGCATTCAACCCCATCACACACCAGCGTTAACTCAGCCAGCTCATAACTGATATCCCGAACTGAACTCAACGCAAAAAACAAGCCTCGGTCCAGCTCCTCTGGCCGAGTTAAACTCGCGTGCAGGTCCAAACGCGCATAAAGGCGTAATAGCGACTGCACGAGCTACATTAGCGAACTCGAAAGCTGATTTGTAACATTAGCGTTATTAGCGTTAGCTACATACATAGTGATAACAGTAGTGTTAATGAGTACGTTAGCGAGATAATGCCGCACATAACGTCACATCAGAGCAGTGACAGAAATCCACACTACATGACTATGACTTCTTATGAAAACTATAAAGCGCAGATACAGTAAAAGTGTTTTTTTTTACCTGAGGAGAAACACGCGCCGAAACTCATGAGCTCGCGAGCCCCTCTATCTCTCAAGCGTCTCACTCACGAGACATGAGCAGGAGCGGCGCGAGCACCTGACGTCATGCCCAAAATCTCTCAGATCTCCGATGAGGAAACTTCTCTTTCATCGTCATCTTCATTTTCCATCGAGATTTTCCCTGGAATAATAATAATAATAATAATAATAATAATATGGAAAAAAGTTCTTCTTTTCAGAGAACATGGCGAAAGAGAATAATGTCCTAAAATAAAATGTGAATCAAATTTCCCGCCGACCTTGTGTGGACTCCAGTCGATTTGGAGGAATGTCACTGGTCAAAAAAGGTAGGCTTCTTGCTCCTATGTATGATATTATTAATTCTGCCTAAATCCATCACATTATTCTAAAAAGAATTTTATTTTATCGGAATGTTTTCTTTCCCCTATCCTATGCGCACGCAAGAAAATGTTCTCATGGCAAACACCAGCGATGGAAAACTCCGGATTCACTTAGTCACCGCTCCGAGCCATATTAATCACAGGTGTCCAGTCAGGTGATATAACTGTCTAATTAATTAATGCAACAAACACGTGGTACGACGTCGTCTTTCTGACCCCTAGACTGACCTCCTCCGCAGGACCTATGACTGTCTCACAAAAGCAGCAAATTTTAGGTAGTAAATGACCGTGGGGGAAGGGGGAGTGATTGGAAAAGAAAGGGAAAATCAGTGATCTATATCAGGTAACATTTTAACGATACCCACAGTCTTAGATATTCAGGATTGCAGAATGTACCATTTACCTAGTGACTAGGCAGCAGCTTACGTTTTTCTCCTCCCCTAAATATTGACCATTACAGTTATAACCGTGTGTGCAAGTCGCCCTCTAGCGGATTTACAGTGCTACGCGTTTCAGACCTGCTTCCTGGTAGAAGTTGACATAGGCGTGGTCAAAAACATACAGGCAAGTGCTGCGGCAGTTACCTGAAAACAATAAGATTAAAGGACGCTGCTGTAAGTACTGTAAAATTGCAAACATACTTGTATATTTACTGAATAAGTTGAGCTGGACGACGTAATAATCTTTTTAAAATGCTTTTCGTTGCAGGGCGGCGTTCACTTTAATCTTGGTCAAAGAAACGGGTAAGTCCCTTTTATTCCTGGTGCACCTGTCCTCCTGACGACAAATTATCGCTAACTTCCAACCTATGTATTATTTATCATGTAATTTAACAATTTCTTATCTGTTTTTGGCCAATTTTTTAAGCAAAGCAATCAATTATTGTTGTGGACGAATAACAGAAGTTACATTCAATTTGTTGTTTTTTTTTTTTTTGTTTGTTTGTTTTGATCAGTATGATCTTGAAAATGACCTTTTGTTTACACGATGACATCATCCAATGTTCGTTTTGGCAAAGCAGCCATTGCGCAGGAGTGGACGTAACTTAATTTTGGGTAATATCCGCAACTGGATGGACTGCTCGGGATGGCCTAAACGTATTGGCGACAAAAATTTCATAATTTTTAAATTATGATTATTCAACTGTGGCGTATTAATTATTTACCGATTTTAAACTTGCCCTACTTTGGAGCGAAAAAAGAGGACTGCTTCTAAATAACATTCAGTTCTTCCTCGTGAGCTAATATTTTATTTGCTGAAAATAATGAGTAGCTAGCAGAGTCCATCAACATGTACAGTATTACCTCAGTTGCGTCAAGTAAACGTTCGATTAATTCGACTCACACCAAGGCGACACGCATTATACTGACGCTGTTACAATATGCTAGTGGCTGTTATGACTGTGACAGCTACTGCATTATACTATAACATGAAAATGATATAACTTTGAGGCAGTTTGTGGACCAGCATGGCTTGTTGAATCTATATGATCACCCCCTCCAAAAAAGAAAAATAAATAAATAAAAAGGTCCCATAGTCTTGTTGCCAGAAATGAACCTGTTTGCATGGTGAAGCCCTGTTGATGAAGGAGACACTTGGTGCATTTGGGTAATGAAAATGTTAAATTTGCATAAAAACCGTCTCCGTTTTCGGGCAGCTCAGATCCGCATACCCAACTCATGGGCCCGACGCAAGCGCCATGTAACCTCACGCGCACAGATGAACCCAACTTTTCAGACTGGAATGAGGTCACCACCACAGATCGTAAAACCTAACCAAATGGCCGGCTTCTCATACCGCTCAAAGTCTAGACCCTGTACAACCAAAGCTGAAGAGGGTCAGTTACACCATTCAATGTTCGATATTAAATATTCAAGAGGTGTGATAAACCTCAATACCATGTTAACGTAAATCCCTTGAGGCCTGAAAGCTTAATGCTGGAGACGATCCCATCATCTGGTTGTTATAGGAAGTCTGTATTAGCATTAGCCAGTTTGGTCATTTCTGTAGGGTCAGGTCAGTCTCAAAATGAATGAATACATTCTTTTGAAAACATTTAAATATATATATTTGTGGATTTCTTCGTAAAATGATTAAAACAAAAATATTTCCACGTGCATTAGAAATACATTCATTTTTTGTATTGTTTTTATATATGGATTACCTTATCATTTGTATACAATAATGAATGTGTGTGCATGGAAAATAGTTTTGCAGAGAAAGTCATTTATATTCAAATTGCAAAACACATTTGTGAATCCCTCTGTGTGCTTTCATTCACTATGAGACTGATCTGACCCCACAGATGTCTAGCAATTGTTCATGGCTTCATTTTTTGATCTTGGAAGTTAAAGTTACACATCCTCAGCTCTCATTTAAAGTTTGCTGAACACATAAAAAATGAGGCATTTCCGAAGAAGTTATTTTATTTTTTATTTTTACATTTGTGAACGTTGTTTCATTCAAACAAACTTGAACTCATGGACTGAAAACACAAAAACATAAGGGGATGGAAATCAAAATGAATGACTTTGTCTTCAATGAGTTTTTCGGTGCGCGATGCAATGATAAAATCAGATGATGATGATGCGATAGTGCTTTAGGTACCTGATGTCTTGCCAAATAATTTTCATGACTGTTGCACCTGAATTTGTCTCCAGATATTTTGTTAGCTTTCATCAAACAATAAGATGACGACCCAGTCAGGAGACTCCATGCAGGCTGTCCATCTCCAGGCTGGTCCTGAATCCTCTGCAGACATCGATTTGAGGTTCCAGCTCTAATTCCTATTCGAGCTTGTCTCATAGTGTTCTCGTGAATGATTTGGGTCGAATGAATCCATTAGATGTGCTGAGTTTGAGCCAAGCGGAAGATAATCTCAGAATCCATTTACTGCAGATGTGGTCAGCCTGTGCCCACCTGTGCTTTCGCGTTGACCCTGTAATATCCCTCAGCAATACTCTCTGTAGTCTCATAGGCCACTGAGAACAGATATAACTTGAACCATTTTTAATCACTTGAATGGTGTGTGTGGACCTAGTGTTGCTCAGATGATTGGATGGCAGCTGGCTGTGATTGGAGATGAGCTGAACCGGCATCACCTCAACAAGCCAGCGAACCCCGGTCTTCAGTGTCTGCTCAGAGCGACCCAGGCCCTCTACCGCACGCGGGGCCGCATTCACAGGTGACAACTGAAGCAGTGTCGCTGTGACCTTTACGACACACACACACACACACGTGCGCACTGAAAGCCCTGGAACTGCACATATCTCAAACTCACAACAAAGATAGCTCGTGCTTGACGTGTGTGTGCGTGTGTTTCAGGCAATTGTTGGCTCACTGGCAGATGCACAGGAGAAGGCCAGGGAAGATGTGGGCGTGGCTCACCTCTGTCCGTCACAGGAAGTTGAGCAGAGCAGAGTGCCGGGGCTCTTGGGTAAATGAGTTCTCATGCTGATACACACAGATACTCACAGATGGACAAATATCCAATCTGCAGGTCAATACTCCCTTCACCTGTGCTGCGGCCAAAAAATGGATTTTGGAAGACTGAGGATGTGTTTATTTATATCCTATCATTACAGACATGTTGTTCTCATAAAATATTCAGTGTAGAATACCTTTTCATATTTTGAGTGCTGTGATTTAACAGGACACACTGTTTTCCTGTCCTCAGGACACACTGCGTTCGGCGTTTCCCTACAGCTGGGCTGCTGGTCTGCTAACCGCTGTACTGCTGACCACTGCAGTGGCCTGGATCAGCTACTGACAGGAATAAATGTTATGACTTTGCACTAAAGGCCATGAGCTGGTCCTTGGCCGCCACATTTCTGTGTCTTTTGTTTTTGGAACTCAGATGTTGGAATGAAAAGACTGTTTTTTATGTCAGAATGAGTAATTATTTACCCATTTGGCTGGACTGTTTATTGCTGGAGATGGAGAGTGTGTTTATCGGAAGTGGCTGGATCACTGTTTGCTCTGTGCCCTTATCAGCAGATAAAGGTGTGCGTTTTATTACATGGGTGCAGGTTTACGCCTTTTTGGTTATGACTGGGGATGAAATGGGCCTCTCACTTTGTACGGACTTTATCTCAAACTGTGCACGGAAAGCTGGTCTTCTCTCTTGAAACTTTTTGTATCGACTGTAAAACGTGAATTAAAACATCTATGACTGTTGTTGTGCGGTGTTTCTGTGTGAGCATGTTCTATATCTGTGCGCTTCTGTGAACGTACGTGCAAGGTGTGTGTGTGTGTGTGTGTGTGTGTAAATATGAAGGTGTAAATAAGGGGTGATTTTGCCAGATCTTGGCCATCACTTGCAGGTATAAGAGCTACATGACTGAAGAAACATTCCTGTTCTGGTCATTTTGCTCCAGCTGAGTCCAAGACATAAAATGCACTCAGAGAAGTTACACTGGTCTTCTGTCTTTGATTATTGCTGCATGTAGCTGTGTGTACTTATAAGCGTGCTCTAAGTGTGCAAGTACGAGTATATCCAGTGTGTGAGTGTGTGTGTGTGTGTGTGTGTGTGTGTGTGTTCTCGGGGTCCTTTGATATTTTAGTCGTGAATACCAGTTCCTCCGAGTAGTTTGGGCATTTATTTAAACATGTTAAACTAAAGTAAATATTTGTCTGATCTTCAGAGCTGATCTTACACAAAGCAAGAAGTCCTGTATCAGGGAAACTATTCTAATCAGAAATTCGCTGAAAGTATTATTGGCACTCAATTTATTTTCACAGATGAAGGAACATAATTACACTACGTTACAAAATAAGACATCAACAGTTACCTGCTCAGGGCTACTCTGCTTGGGTTCATATTGAGTTTGCATTTGGTTCATATTGAGTTCTTTGCTCCAGGCAAAAGTGGAGTGAAAACAGAAGCCTAATGCTGGCTCAGGAGTCGACTGGTTTTCTTGTTATCACTAATTTTTAGTCATGATAGTGCCATTTCTTTTATTGGCAGAAACTTTTCAAAATTGTTTTCAAATTATGTAAATTAGAAACAAAAGAAATACACCACGCCATTTAATTTCTTTATAATCCTAAACTTTCATCTGTGCAGCACCTAACGTCTATGTCTTCAAGAAAATCATCTCACATGATTTGTTGTGTGTGTGCATGTTTGTGTGAGAGAGAGTAACTGTGTGTTGTATTTGAGTGTGTGTGCACGAGCAGGTGACTGTGTGAGAGAGTAACTGTGTTGTATTTGAGTGTGTGTGCACTAGCAGGTGAGTGTGTGAGAGAGTAACTGTGTGTGTTGTATTTGAGTGTGTGTGCACTAGCAGGTGACTGTGTGAGAGTAACTGTGTGTGTTGTATTTGAGTGTGTGTGCACTAGCAGGTGAGTGTGTGAGAGAGTAACTGTGTTGTATTTGAGTGTGTGTGCACTAGCAGGTGACTGTGTGAGAGAGTAACTGTGTTGTATTTGAGTGTGTGTGCACTAGCAGGTGACTGTGTGAGAGAGTAACTGTGTGTGTTGTATTTGAGTGTGTGTGCACTAGCAGGTGACAGTGAGAGAGTAACTGTGTTGTATTTGAGTGTGTGTGCACTAGCAGGTGAGTGTGTGAGAGAGTAACTGCGTGTTGTATTTGAGTGTGTGTGCACTAGCAGGTGAGTGTGTGAGAGAGTAACTGCGTGTTGTATTTGAGTGTGTGTGCACTAGCAGGTGAGTGTGTGAGAGAGTAACTGTGTGTTGTATTTGAGTGTGTGTGCACGAGCAGGTGACTGTGTGAGAGAGTAACTGTGTTGTATTTGAGTGTGTGTGCACTAGCAGGTGAGTGTGTGAGAGAGTAACTGTGTGTGTTGTATTTGAGTGTGTGTGCACTAGCAGGTGACTGTGTGTGTTGTATTTGAGTGTGTGTGCACTAGCAGGTGAGTGTGTGAGAGAGTAACTGTGTTGTATTTGAGTGTGTGTGCACTAGCAGGTGACTGTGTGAGAGAGTAACTGTGTTGTATTTGAGTGTGTGTGCACTAGCAGGTGACTGTGTGAGAGAGTAACTGTGTGTGTTGTATTTGAGTGTGTGCACTAGCAGGTGACTGTATTTGTTGTATTTGAGTGTGTGTGCACTAGCAGGTGACTGTGAGAGAGGAACTGTGTTGTATTTGAGTGTGTGTGCACTAGCAGGTGAGTGTGTGAGAGAGTAACTGCGTGTTGTATTTGAGTGTGTGTGCACTAGCAGGTGAGTGTGTGAGAGAGTAACTGCGTGTTGTATTTGAGTGTGTGTGCACGAGCAGGTGAGTGTGAGAGAGAGTAACTGTGTGTTGTATTTGAGTGTGTGTGCACTAGCAGGTGAGTGTGTGAGAGAGTAACTGTGTGTGTTGTATTTGAGTGTGTGTGCACTAGCAGGTGACTGTGTGAGAGAGAGTAACTGTGTGTGTTGTATTTGAGTGTGTGTGCACTAGCAGGTGACTGTGTGAGAGAGTAACTGTGTGTGTTGTATTTGAGTGTGTGTGCACTAGCAGGTGACTGTGTGAGAGTAACTGTGTGTGTTGTATTTGAGTGTGTGTGCACTAGCAGGTGAGTGTGTGAGAGAGTAACTGTGTTGTATTTGAGTGTGTGTGCACTAGCAGGTGAGTGTGTGAGAGAGTAACTGTGTTGTATTTGAGTGTGTGTGCACTAGCAGGTGAGTGTGTGAGAGAGTAACTGTGTGTGTTGTATTTGAGTGTGTGTGCACTAGCAGGTGACTGTGAGAGAGTAACTGTGTTGTATTTGAGTGTGTGTGCACTAGCAGGTGAGTGTGTGAGAGAGTAACTGCGTGTTGTATTTGAGTGTGTGTGCACTAGCAGGTGAGTGTGTGAGAGAGTAACTGCGTGTTGTATTTGAGTGTGTGTGCACTAGCAGGTGAGTGTGTGAGAGAGTAACTGCGTGTTGTATTTGAGTGTGTGTGCACTAGCAGGTGAGTGTGTGAGAGAGTAACTGTGTGTGTTGTATTTGAGTGTGTGTGCTCTAGCAGGTGAGTGTGTGTGTTTGTGTGCGTGCAAGCGAGAGTGAGAGGGAGAGATAATGAAGAGAAAGGGACCCGTGAACTGCGACACGGCAGTTACTGAGCGCCTAAAAATATTCTAGGTGAAATTTGAGAAAGTGAACAGCATTTATTTTCCAACTGAAAAGTGAATTCTGGAGACACAAAATCCTGGGTGGGACAGTCATTTCCCATGAGGAAACGGATCCAAAAGCATGAATAAAATAACATTAATTTGTACAGGCTTACCCCGTGACCTCTGACTTATCACTCATTATACAACAAGTTATGTAAACAGTGAATACAGTCCAGGCTGATCTAACATTTCTCTAATCCCTCAGAAATGTGTTGATTTGTTTCAAGGTTTCACTACTTTCCAGTGCAATATTCACACTCTGCAGTGCACAGTTAACAGATTCAATTCGGTCCCTTCACACCTGCTAAAATGGCAGGCATAAGTAACTGCAGGCAGTACGCAGGGCAGCTCTGTTTGTCTCTGAGGTTTTTACTTTGACTGAGGACATATACCCAAAATGCTTTGCTCCAGACTGCAGGAGGAGCTGGTATCAGCACAGAGAGACATGGTGCTCTACAAACAGAACTGCATCAGCGAACATAAAGGCAAACGTAAGAGTCCTCGATGCCAAGGACCACACCGTCAGACATCCTCAGTGTTTGGCTGCTAAATCACCAAAATCAATGACAATTTGACAGAAATAAATAAAAAATCCCGAAGCTCTTAAAGTCTTATCATACATAGACAAGGCCGCAAACCTATGTTTGTCACGGAGGAGTTTCTGCAGCGATCAGTGGAATGCCATCATTTCTTTGAATAGTTTTATCAGCAAACGCACAGAAATAATAGGCAGAACTGGAAAGAGACAAAAGTTAGCTTAACATAGCGCAAAGCTAAGACTTATAACAGGGAGATGAGCTTTAAGCCTCAAATAGACCCCAATTTAAATGTCAGTTTAAAATTCAAAGGACCCAAATCCCAATACAATCATTTGAACATTGTTACCTGACAAAAACATAATGCAAAGATCCACACTTCCTTATTTGAGCACTTACACAAACAGAACACAAAAAAATCCTTACATGGCTTATAGTATGAGCGCAGGTCATGTGACCTCACTGATTGCAGTCCCCAAGCACACCTGAATTTGGAATGGCATGAAACCCCTGGATTGAACCGTGGACAAAAATAACCAAAACACAAAATGACAGGACCACAGAACCTAAAATGAGCCACGAAAGCAACCGCAGGCATAAAAACTAGCAGATCTTCACATAGGGCTGATGTTAGCATTGTTGGACTGAAATCAAAATGTTCACTCAAATACTTTGGATTCCAAAAATTTATAATGTACAAAAAAATGGCGAATGTGCAACCATATATACAAAAACCATGTGATCTCACATCCTTATATATACAGCATATTCATTATTTTCTTCAGATAGATTTACAGCAAGTAGTATCTCTTCGAACAGCGGACCCAGCAGAGGCCAGATTGTTCCGGTATTGGCCACAGGAGGGAGCCCTCACCCAGCTCCTCGAGGAGGTTCAAGCAGTTCCGCTCCACGAATCCAGCACTTCACGTGACATTCAGGCTACACCGTAAACACGGAGGCGCAAGGAAGATCGGAAAATGAGATTCGTACACGCAAACACGCGCCCGCCCGCCTGCGCGCGCGCGCGCGCACACACACACACACACAGTACCATAACAAAACAACCCACAGGATGTATGGTCTGAGCATGTGACAGTAGAGTAGACCAATCAAAGTTGCAGTAATGATCTTTCATTCTCATTAAAACACAGGACTCCTCCTCAACACATTTCTGACGTGCATTACATCACTTTCAAAGAGTAAATAAGCCTGGTGCGGCAGGAGGGAAGCCCACTGTACGCACAAATCAAGACTTAGCGGAAGGAGACAGGTGTGAATGCTGAGTGTATTCACACAGTCTTCTGAGAAATGTAGTTTTTCGAGTGACCAAATCTATCATTTACTGAGCTCAATCAATCCCCAGTTTTGTAGGAATGAAAGATGGAGATCAACATACTTTTAACAAACCAAAAATAAATCACAAACATATTGCACTTCACAAATGATTCTGTACAGACAGTAAACAGCAAGAGACGAGTGTCAGGAAACTGAGTCCCTGAGGAAAGAGTGAGTGAGCTCTACAAAAAAAAAAAAAAAAAACAGTGGAGTGTTCTCTCCTAAAGGTTGAGTGGGAGACAGTACCTGCCTCTCGGGTTCCCTGCTGGGTTCTTCACAGTGAGGTTCTGTCTTCCTCCAAAGAGGATAGTAACACAGCTTGCCTTTGTCTGCCACTCGGGGAGAAGAATAGGACCATTGAGACGGCCTCAGCTGAAGAGGAGAGAGGGTCTAGGGGTCACGGAGCGAAACTCCGCTCTTAGGTCCTTCGCCCTTAAACTCAGCCTGCCATTTTCACAAATGAATTGCATCACCGGGCTGAACTGAATTAAATTAATTAGCAAAACGAGATTGGACTAATATATCAAACCTTTACTTTTAATCACACCCTCTGGCGTTTTCTGAGCGCGAACAGTAGGCATGGGGATAATGGCGAGAGCATGTCTCTTCCTGCTTGTGACAGACACTTCCGCCTCCTTCGAGTGGCTCCGCCCACAGCCCCGCCTCCTCTCAGCTGGGCACCAACACGTGTTCGGCCGCACACTGCAGCTGCTCCCAGTTCTTCCAGCACACGGCCAGCAGGGCCACACCCACACACGTGCACACCACATGCAGCCGCGATCAGCGGGCACAACTCAGCCGGGCACCAGAACTTGGCAGCCAGCATGCGCCTCCTCTCCAGCTGGGCACCATCAGGTGATGCATTTTCCCAGGCACACGCTCCAGCGCACTGGGACTTCGCCCATCATACTGCTTAACCCGAGAGAGATCGCAGCATCAGCTGCTTTTCCCAGTTCTTGGCAGGCGACACTTTCCAGCTGCACCACTTGCTGCTGCTGCTGATGTAGCTCCAGCTTCGAGATGCGAGTCTGACACGTCTCCAGCGCCTCCTGTAGGACAGAGGAAAACATGCAAGACGGTCAGGCCCCATCATACTGCTTAACCCGAGAGGAGATCAGGCAACCCTTCAGTGTCCCGCCATACTGCTTAACCCGAGAGGAGATCAGGCAACCCTTCAGTGTCCCGCCATACTGCTTAACCCGAGAGGAGATCAGGCAACCCTTCAGTGTCCCGCCATACTGCTTAACCCGAGAGGAGATCAGGCAACCCTTCAGTGTCCCCGCTATACTGCTTAACCCAGAGGAGATCAGGCAACCCTTCAGTGTCCCGCCATACTGCTTAACCCAAGAGGAGATCAGGCAACCCTTCAGTGTCCCGCCATACTGCTTAACCCGAGAGGAGATCAGGCAACCTTCAGTGTCCCGCCATACTGCTTAACCCGAGAGCAGATCAGGCAACCCTTCAGTGTCCCCATACTGCTTAACCGAGAGGAGATCAGGCAACCCTTCAGTGTCCCGCCATACTGCTTAACTCGAGAGCAGATCAGGCAACCCTTCAGTGTCCCGCCATACTGCTTAACCCGAGAGGAGATCAGGCAACCCTTCAGTGTCCCGCTATACTGCTTAACCTGAGAGGAGATCAGGCAACCCTTCAGTGTCCCGCCATACTGCTTAACCCGAGAGGAGATCAGGCAACCCTTCAGTGTCCCGCTATACTGCTTAACCCGAGAGCAGATCAGGCAACCCTTCAGTGTCCCGCCATACTGCTTAACCCGAGAGCAGATCAGGCAACCCTTCAGTGTCCCGCCAAACTGCTTAACCCGAGAGGAGATCAGGCACCCTTTAGTGTCCCGCCATACTGCTTAACCCGAGAGGAGATCAGGCAACCCTTCAGTGTCCCGCCATACTGCTTAACCCGAGAGCAGATCAGGCAACCCTTCAGTGTCCCGCCATACTGCTTAACCCGAGAGGAGATCAGGCAACCCTTCAGTGTCCCGCCATACTGCTTAACCCGAGAGGAGATCAGGCAACCCTTCAGTGTCCCGCCATACTGCTTAACCCGAGAGGAGATCAGGCAACCCTTCAGTGTCCCGCCATACTGCTTAACCCGAGAGGAGATCAGGCAACCCTTCAGTGTCCCGCCATACTGCTTAACCCGAGAGGAGATCAGGCAACCCTTCAGTGTCCCGCCATACTGCTTAACCCGAGAGGAGATCAGGCAACCCTTCAGTGTCCCGCATACTGCTTAACCCTTCAGTGTCCCGCTAGAGGAGATCAGGCAACCCTTCAGTGTCCCGCCATACTGCTTAACCCGAGAGCAGATCAGGCAACCCTTCAGTGTCCCGCCATACTGCTTAACCCGAGAGCAGATCAGGCAACCCTTCAGTGTCCCGCCATATACTGCTTAACCGAGAGCAGATCAGGCAACCCTTCAGTGTCCCGCCATACTGCTTAACCCGAGAGCAGATCAGGCAACCCTTCAGTGTCCCGCCATACTGCTTAACCCGAGAGGAGATCAGGCAACCCTTCAGTGTCCCGCCATACTGCTTAACCCGAGAGGAGATCAGGTCAACCCTTCAGTGTCCCGCCATACTGCTTAACCCGAGAGGAGATCAGGCAACCCTTCAGTGTCCCGCCATACTGCTTTTTACCCGAGAGGAGATCAGGCAACCCTTCTTCAGTGTCCCGCTATACTGCTTAACCCGAGAGGAGATCAGGCAACCCTTCAGTGTCCCGCCATACTGCTTAACCCGAGAGGAGATCAGGCAACCCTTCAGTGTCCCGCTATACTGCTTAACCCGAGAGCAGATCAGGCAACCCTTCAGTGTCCCGCTATACTGCAGAGCAGATCAGGCAACCCTTCAGTGTCCCGCCAAACTGCTTAACCCGAGAGGAGATCAGGCACCCTTCAGTGTCCCTCCATACTGCTTAACCCGAGAGGAGATCAGGCAACCCTTCAGTGTCCCGCCATACTGCTTAACTCGAGAGCAGATCAGGCAACCCTTCAGTGTCCCGCCATACTGCTTAACCCGAGAGGAGATCAGGCAACCCTTCAGTGTCCCGCCATACTGCTTAACCCGAGAGGAGATCAGGCAACCCTTCAGTGTCCCGCCATACTGCTTAACCCGAGAGGAGATCAGGCAACCCTTCAGTGTCCCGCCATACTGCTTAACCCGAGAGGAGATCAGGCAACCCTTCAGTGTCCCGCCATACTGCTTAAACCCCAGGCGTCATACTCCATCCTGAAGAGCCAGCTGGTTCCCTCTAACAGTTAAAGCTACTGAAAATGAGTTATGTATCAGAGATGGAAGTAACTGAAATGCTTCTGACATAAAAATTAACTATTATGCGCCGTTGCACATCAGAAATAAAACTAATGCTAATCTATCTGGAGCAAAATTCATTGTTATGCATTTAGTTTAAAATGTGAGATTTTACGAAGAGGAAACAGGTTGAAGGGTTGAATGTCCGGAGTGCGTTTACGGATGTTTTTAGAGGAAAGAATGGTCATGCCACTCGCACAGTAAAAAGTCCAATGCAAATGTAATTCTCACAGACTACATACAGCCCCCGTATTTGACTTGTATGTACTCTGCAGAGTAGAATGAACACAGTGGAGTGTTATAGCCCGTCTGTACCTGGATGTCTCTGGCGCGCTCGTAGGCCTGATACGCCACCTTCTCCTCGATACTGGCCAGTTCCTGCTTCAGATTGGCCGTCTCGTGCTGGTGCAGCTCTGTAAGGTCATTCAGCTGATCCTCCAGCCTCTCGTACCTGTGTGTGTGTGTGTGTGTGTGTGTGTGTGTGTGTGTGTGTGTATGAGAGAGAGAAACAAGTGATGAAGACTATAGGACACAGTATAAAGTATTAATACTGTATGTTAATGCATTGCTGTTACCTTAGGATTACTGATGATGTTGTCATCAGATAGTTACTGCAAGTATGTCTGCTTATTAAATGGTGTCGTCGCTAATGTTTAGACAATATGCAACGTGACAAAGGACATGCCAATGAAACGTTTGAATGTGAATTTGAGGAAAGAGAGAGGGGACGAGAGGAGAAGAGTGGAGAGAGAGAGAGAGATGAAGGGTGGACGGTCTGGAGAGCGAGGGAGGCAAACACCTGTAGGTAGGTCTGGTTACTGATAAAGCCACATGAAAGGAGGAATAAGACATGGTAATGATGCACACAGTCCACAGTCCACTGACACACTCCACTGAACTGGGACAGTCGAGCCGGTGTTCACATTTACTACCCACACAACTACACAACCTTTGGACCAAGAACAGAGAACAACTGCATTTCAAAAAGTCCTTTTCACCAAACGACAGTACATGGAAAGATAATGAGGTTTAGCGGTACTGTACTGTTCTCAGTGCAGCGGCTCACTGTAATACCTTCACAATCAGCAGATTATGACCGCTTTCATCTTCAAACTCAGCCTTCCATTGTACCCCAACTACTCACCTGTAAAGTTTCGTAACAGCATCTAAAAAGGCAGCAATGCCATTGTTTTCACAAGATTTGTCCACGAACAGAAACACAGACAGACAGACACACATATCACCGTCAACAAAAATACTGAAAAAATCTTTCATAGCAGTAGTATAGAGGTTTCAGACTGGTCCAGTCTGAGTTTGCCCTGATGACGCACGCACAGACCAAATGAAAACAATACCTGTATCACTATCGCTGCAGGTAAGCCGGAGGATCTATAATACAAGCTCAGAGTATTAACATGGTTTGGGAATTATTTAGCTAAGAGGATTCAGCATTCAACAGCTTGGAAAACACCATCAAAACAGGTGGTTGTTTATAACTGCTCTGAACTCACATCAGGTACCGAGCAGAACGTTAATCACAAGCAAAATTAATTCGCGCCACGCTCCCCTAATCTTGTCTGATTTCCGCCGCAAAATCTTCTAAACAGGAGCGCACATCCAGACACCCCTTTCTCAAAATCTCAAACTGGGGACGTAATCAGCCCCACCCCCCGGAGCATGGCAATCGTCTTTCGCTGCATATTGGGACCACAATCTTCTGTACTATTCCGGAAATTTAATCTTGCTTATCTGATTCCTTATTCAAAACACGACGTGACTCACATTAATGCTGAAGGAAGACTGTGAAAGAGATCACGATGGCTGAGGCCGACTGTGACCCTGTGCCATCATCGGGAGGCTAGAATAATCTTAATTACTTCATCCTCCAGTACTGCCATAGAAGTATAAAAAAGCATAACCCTCGTGTAAAGAGAGATTCAGTATGGAAAATGCTGGAACACGGAACACAGATAATTTGACTTCTCCTGACTCACTACGGCCAGTCAGGACAACATTATAAAAACTGGCCTTTCTATTTCAGCAGTTGGAAGAATGTCTTGTATTGTGTTGTATTGTATTGTAGGTCAGGCAGGAAAATATGTCACTGAAGCCGGAGAGAAGTAGGTTTGTAGTCCAGCAGGCTGTGCTAGTGAGTGTATTTGTAGGGTGGCTGAAAGGTAGTAGAATTAAAAATATGTAAAGACTAATATATGGTATAATATCATATGACAGTGAGTGCGGTGATCTGACCTGTATTTCTCCTCCTGCAGTGCCTCAGTGATGGAGCCGTAGTCCCTCTGAAACTGGGCCTTCAGTGCGTCCATCTCCTCCGCCAGCTGCCCCTGGGCCTCCCTGACATCCCTCGCCTCCTCCAGCAGGGCGGCGATCCTGCCCTGCGCGTCCTCCGGGCTGCAGGCCGCGTTCCCGTTGCTCTCGGCCGACATGGACGTGCCGGACGAGCACTCGTCGTCGCTGGGGTACTTGGGCTTGGCGACAGTGGTGGCACTGCCGCTCAGCACTCTGGCGCCGCCCTCCAGGTGGAAGGAGTCGGGCGCAGGCTCCATGGAGCTCTTCAGGTGTGCGATGTTGTCGGCGCTGCCAAACTTGTTGCGGATGAGGTTGGCGAACTCTCGAGACTTGTTGAAGAAGAAGGGTGGAGAGAGGGAGACGCCCGGCCCGATGGTTTTGACCTTGTCCAGGGGGTGCCGCCCGCTAGCGCTAACGTCCTTCAGGCTGTCCTTCTGCCCCTCCTTGGGAATGTCTTTCAGGCTGTCTTTGGAGGACTCCTTAGCCTCTCTACTAGAGCTGCTCTTGGAGGAGCCGCTGCTCTCGTTGTCCCTCATCCTGCGGTGGTGCTGCTCCAGCTTCTTCTGCAGCTGCGCGATGGTCTGCGCCGACCGCTGGTTCTTCTTCTCGAAGACCTGCTTGATGCGCGAGGCCTGCTGCTTGTCGGCGCTGCTGATCAGCTTCAGATACTCGGCCACGTTCTCGTCCCGAGCCGTCTGCTCGATCTTGATCTGCTCCGTCAGCTTCAGGATCTTCTGCTGAAGCCCGTCGATGCCCAGCGGGCCTCTGTTGAAGTCCAGCCCCAGCCCGTCGGGCCGGTCCAGGTCCAGGCTGTTGTCTGACCCACCCCGCCTGATCGGCACCGGCACACTCAGGACGTTCGCGTTCCCATCTGCGCTCCGGTCAGCCTGTGAGACAGAACCACAGCATTCCTGAAATATTACACCCCTCTGCAGCCCTCCTGGTGACAGGCAGGCCTATAAACCAGACCAACCAATCAGAGAGAACAATGTGAACAGCAAAGAGAGCAATGCCTGCAGTGATTGGTGCAGATGTTCTGGCTACAATGGCTGGATTCCTGTCACTACTGACCATAAAGTATAACTATACAAGCCTGCAATAAAGCGGTCACCCAACCATAATGAAGAAATAGATAGCCTAACTGCCAATAATTTTAAAGCAAAACAAGCACTTGATATTGCAGCCATTTCACTCTTCGCCCGACTTGGACTGTGCTGAATTCATGGCCAGCCCATCCTCATGGATACCCGTTTGTCTGGCCCATAATGTAGGCATTTTTTTCAAGGCAAAAGCCCATTCATGAGGGATTTAAAGCATTCAGAGCACATAGAGAATGACCCACTGGACTCCACTCATTTTCAACCAAAATTCTCTCTGTGACAGAAGCGTCCCAGGCGCCCACAAACACACCATTACTGTCCCAGAGGCAGCCCACGCAGGACCTCTCTCTCAGGCAGACTGTTCACAGATTCGCCCTGCACACAGGCCTTCAGCAGACGGGGAGGGGTGTTAGGGGGGAAGTATATCTGTGACAGACTCCCCATGTTAATGTAATATCATTGTTTCCCTGCTGTTTTTCTGACTCGTGCTGATAGCTACAGATAAATGAAGAGGAGCCAGAGTCGAGGGCAGCAGCCCAGCCTCACCCTGCTTTACTTACGGAAATGATCCATGCAAACCCTCGCAGCTCGGCAAGCTCCTATTACCAGCCGAGAAAATCTAAATACCAACCCCATCACTGACAGGTCAATCCAGATTGTATTTCTGCCACAACGCTATTTAGTTTGATGGTATTTCCATGAAGAAGGGCGCATGGATTAATATTTTCATATTTCATATTTTCATACTCAGAGACAAAATGATCACACTGTGCATCTTCAGTGCATAAGACAAGGTTTCTTTGACTTAGTCTAACATCTGCTAATGGGAGAAACACACTGCCACCCCACTAAAGTGGAAATAAATTATCTGAATCCCGAGACCTTTTTAATTCAAATGGTACCATTTCTAAAGCAGGCCAATTCAGAGATATAAATGGTCAGGGAGAAACTCTAACATTCAACACTGCACTCTTTGGCATCAAGCTCTTAACCAAAGAATGACAGAAGCTGCCGGCAGGCGTTTCACCCCGTAAACATCATCTCCGTGTGACTGATATATTATTATTAGCGCTCATTAGCTCCGCACACATCAGCACAGCTGCAGGCAGCTTTCGCATGGAGAAGAGGAAGGTTTGAGGAATTCTAGCACAGCCCAGGGGAATGTTAGCACCGCGATAAACACCAGTTAGGGTGGGAGGACTCTAAACTTGACCAAATGACACAAAGTGACCCTTAAGTTGGGACCAAACTGAGTCCAGCACACTGTCTGAGACAAATGTAATGAAAACTGTAGCAAACAAAATTACACACACTTTTACCACTGCGAAAGCAGCAAAACGACAGGGTCTTAGCCTCTCCCATTCTGGAGACAAAAATAAACTAGAGAAAAGGATGAAAGGAGCATGTAAATTCACAAAATGGAAAGTTCCGGCTCCTTCGATCGTGATATCTGAGTCATGTCCATTACAGACATTCAGGCAGATTGACAGGTGAATCATTTATCTATCAGGCTGGGATAAAAAAAAAAAAACGATTTCTGAACTGGCACTTGTAACTGACGTTATCCTGGAGAACCTCTATTCCTTTCTCTGACCTCCATCAATCATAACTTCTCTCCTGATGCTGAACCTCAATTGATTTCTTCATCAGGCAGAGAGAAAAGCAAGAGAAAAGAGGAAAATAAAGGATTCTCTTCCAGAAACTTCCAGCGAGACCAGCAGAATTAACTTTGACATCATTCAGAAGGCTAGAGAGACACAAACTGCATTTCGAACATCTTGAGAGCCCATTGAACAGCATCATGGGAAGGGACGGTGTGTGGAGCAGCTTAGAGTGCTGATCTGGGTCATACAGCTGCGCGCCGCGGCGATGGATTAACTCAAGGCCCCCAGCACCATCATGCACCAGGACCCAACTCCGGCCCCAGTGTGTCAATCTCTCTCAACTCAGCTGACGGAGGGAAAAATCTGGACCATTAAACCATTAAGTGTAAAAGTGCGAGGCTGTGACCGTCGAATCTCAGCAGCCATCTCACAAACAACCGCGCCTGAGTTACGAGCCCTCGCTTCCGGGTCACAGTGTGCCGTACATGAAGCAGAACCTCATCAGAACCGCTCCGGCGGTCACAGCTGGCTCAAGGCTGGCTCGAATAAAACTGGCAGTGAAATTCCTGAGACAATAAGTGTGTGAGAAGAAGGGGAGTGTGTGTATCAGGATTCTCAATGGCCAAATGGAAAAGACCTGGCTAATTCTGCAGAGAAGAACCAGCGGCGATAACGACTGCTGGACTGAGTACCTCAGTGTTTCACAGAATGCGCTGTCACCTCAGACGGGAACTATTTCCTTTTCCAAAGCCATCGGCTAAATCTTCTAAAATCTCTGCGAAGGGTAAAGGGGAGTTGAGCTTTCAGGAGACGTCACTGACGCCACTGTTCAACATTATCCTCTCAGCATTTTCACTGTATTTTTAAGGTTATTTTTACTGTAAGAACCAACATACTGAGTCAGAATGTTTGATTGCTCCTCATTAAAACACACAGATACTCATAAAAGAGGCTGTATGTTTTTGTGCGCACGTGTGTGTGCTTCAGGCGCGAGTTCTGTTTGCCTGGATGTGTGCCAGGGCCACCAGCCATAATCTAATGACATCACCCCAATCAGCAGAGAAAGGAGTGACAGGATAGGCCTGTGAGTGTTTCGTATTGACATCAGTGATGTTAAAACAGGGAGTTTTAGATCCTTGAGGACATGGACGCGGCCGACATCGTTGAGTCTGGGAGGGTGAGGCTAACTATAAACGACCATCATTGATCAAAAGTAGCAGCAATTTAGATTTCACTGAATGCCTCTGTCAACACAATCTGTCACATGATCAACGTCATTTAAATTTGTCATGTGACAAGTACCGGTTTGTGACATTTTTTCCTTTTTATTGACAAAAAATCGAAGATCAAGTTGCCTATCTGTACAAACAACAAAAATTAAAACAGAACAATCAACAAACAGCAACAGAGCCAGAGGTAAAGGAAAATACGATAAAGTTAAAAGAATACGCATTTATAGTGCACATCAGCACAGACTGACGGGCCTCGGCCTGGAGAGGGCTGTTCCTGAGCAGCGGTGACCAGCCCTTTTCCTGTGGACCAACTGTCCTGAAGGTTTTTTTCGCAGCCCTGATCCTACTCATCTGACTCCCATAATGAGCAGCTAAACTGAAACTGCAGCTTCAGTGAGAGTTTCGCTTTAACAGAGGTGGAATGCAGACCTACAGGATGACAGATGTCCAGCAAAAACTGGAACACCACTGTTTTAAAGCGTCAGCACTCACCAAAGCCCACAAAAAAAGAAAAAAACCTCAGCGATAAAATGAAAGCCGTCTGGGAGGGACTGACGGATAACCCTCTCTTCCTCTTTCCTGCTCTGTCTCTTCTCAAAGAGGAAGTTCAGAAGTACAGACGAGGCTCGGCCGCCATGTGACGTCCCTCGATGATGAAAACAGAGCCGCTGACTCTAACGTGGCTCAGTGAAATCGAGACTGAGGATCGTGAGGTCAGTCCGCTCAGCCCGACCCAATCCTGCTCCTGCGTTTATATCTCCCATCCCAATCCTGCTCCTGCGTTTATATCTCCCATCCCAAGCCTGCTCCTGTGTTTATATCTCCCATCGCAAACCTGCTCCTGTGTTTATATCTCCCATCCCAAACCTGCTCCTGCGTTTATATCTCCCATTCCAATCCTGCTCCTGCGTTTATATCTCCCATCCCAAGCCTGCTCCTGCGTTTATATCTCCCATCCCAACCCTGCTCCTGCGTTTATATCTCCCATCCCAAGCCTGCTCCTGTGTTTATATCTCCCATCCCAACCCTGCTCCTGCGTTTATATCTCCCATCCCAATCCTGCACCTGTGTTTATATCTCCCATCCCAAACCTGCTCCTGTGTTTATATCTCCCATCCCAAGCCTGCTCCTGTGTTTATATCTCCCATCCCAACCCTGCTCCTGCGTTTATATCTCCCATCCCAGTCCTGCTCCTGCGTTTATATCTCCCATCCCAGTCCTGCACCTGTGTTTATATCTCCCATCCCAATCCTGCACCTGTGTTTATATCTCCCATTCCAATCCTGCACCTGTGTTTATATCTCCCATTCCAATCCTGCTCCTGCATTTATATCTCCCATCCCAACCCTGCTCCTGTGTTTATATCTCCCATCCCAACCCTGCTCCTGCGTTTATATCTCCCATCCCAACCCTGCTCCTGTGTTTATATCTCCCATCCCAAACCTGCTCCTGCGTTTATATCTCCCATCCCAGTCCTGCTCCTGCGTTTATATCTCCCATCCCAATCCTGCTCCTGCGTTTATATCTCCCATCCCAATCCTGCTCCTGCGTTTATATCTCCCATCCCAACCCTGCTCCTGTGTTTATATCTCCCATCCCAACCCTGCTCCTGCGTTTATATCTCCCATCCCAACCCTGCTCCTGCGTTTATATCTCCCATCCCAACCCTGCTCCTGTGTTTATATCTCCCATCCCAGTCCTGCTCCTGCGTTTATATCTCCCATCCCAACCCTGCTCCTGCGTTTATATCTCCCATCCCAGTCCTGCTCCTGTGTTTACATCTCCCATCCCAAGCCTGCTCCTGCGTTTGAATCTCCCATCCCAGTCCTGCTCCTGCGTTTATATCTCCCATCCCAACCCTGCTCCTGCGTTTATATCTCCCATCCCAGTCCTGCTCCTGTGTTTACATCTCCCATCCCAATCCTGCTCCTGTGTTTACATCTCCCATCTCAATCCTGCTCCTGCGTTTATATCTCCCATCCCAACCCTGCTCCTGCGTTTATATCTCCCATCCCAGTCCTGCTCTTGTGTTTACATCTCCCATCCCAGTCCTGCTCCTGTGTTTACATCTCCCATCCCAACCCTGCTCCTGCGTTTATATCTCCCATCCCAACCCTGCTCCTGTGTTTACATCTCCCATCCCAGTCCTGCTCCTGCGTTTATATCTCCCATCCCAGTCCTGCTCCTGCGTTTATATCTCCCATCCCAATCCTGCTCCTGCGTTTATATCTCCCATCCCAACCCTGCTCCTGCGTTTATATCTCCCATCCCAATCCTGCTCCAGCGTTCATACGCAGCGGAGATCTGCACTGAAGCCAGTGACATCAGCACACACCCAGGGCCCAGGCAGCTGCACAAAGCCAGGCCTGTTGCAGTCTTACCACAGACATCACGCCACAACATAACACTGCTGGAGGGATTAAAAAATATCAACCAATCGGAGCCGAGAATGGGACCACTGTGCTGCTCTATGGCCGAGATGAAGAAATGAGCCCATTCACCCATCCCCCCACACTGAAGCAAACGTAACGGGCGACTCGCAATAATTATGGTGTGACGAGGCACAAAGAGGCCTTTTCAGCTCCAGAAAGCAGCACTTAAGGCAGCTTAACCTCAGCTCCACGCATCAGGAATAAGCACATAAAAGCACATCACATTCACTGCGTACAATGTGCTCCAAACTTGGACAGCCACGTGTCAAAGGCCACACACCAAACGCTGGGATGAAGTCCTCCTTCCACTGCAGTACCACCAGATAACCAGCTCTTCCACAGGGACTGTGTGTGAACACTGCTAACACACACTGACGGCATAAATCACCAAACAGACCGATAATGTGCTTATGGGATTCGCTCGCTCACCACTGATATGCCCTTACATTTCTCATATCCCTACACAAAGCCTTCATTTGACCACAGGGGTTACACAAAGAATTAAAAACTTCGAGCTCTCTTCTCCCGTCTCGGCATTATTCTCAAGGCACTGCATGGGTTGCCATGTCTGCAGCAACAGGGTTTGAGCCAGAATGAGATTCACCTGAAGTCTTTAATTTCACCATCTGAATGAAAATGCTAACACAGGCAGTGCCAGCTTCCTTTCTGGCCAGGCCGCCCGTGGTGTGAGTGACCTGACACATGACCATCAGACACTTGACCTTCGGCCAATCCCACAGCTGCCCGAGGTCTCACAGGTCACATGTAAATAACCGGTCGAGCTGACGGCTTCACCTCTGACCCACTGCAAGGAGCAGAAGGGACCGGCTGGAAAGTAAACATATCTAACCAGTCAGACTGAAAAAAATGTAGTGTTTCTGGTTCCAGAGCGACAGAGCTTCCGCATGACAGGCCAGACTTCCAGAGGAACACTGAGGCGGCACAGTCAGACCTCCAGGGCCTCTCTCTGGGCTCCCCAACTGGCAGATCATTCCGGAAGCTCTGAGCTGACTGCATGAGCCACAGGAGACCGGAGCTGCAGCAGGAGCTGGATTTCAGTGCAGACACTAACATCAGAGCCCAAACTTCTACCCCGTCTCTCTCCCCCTCTTTACCACACTGCTTTTACCTCCTTACACTGCCGTCCCCATCATTACAGCTCTTACTCTCTTATCCTGCATGCTGAGGTGGCATAAGAATACTGTACACACACACAGAGCACAGTCTACATGAATACTGTACACACACACAGAGCACAGTCCACATGAATACTGTACACACACACAGAGCACAGTCTACATGAATACTGTACACACACACAGAGCACAGTCTACATGAATACTGTACACACACACAGAGCACAGTCTACATGAATACTGTACACACACACAGAGCACAGTCTACATGAATACTGTACACACACAGAGCACAGTCTACATGAATACTGTACACACACAGAGCACAGTCTACATGAATACTGTACACACACACAGAGCACAGTCTACATGAATACTGTACACACACACAGAGCACAGTCTACATGAATACTGTACACACACAGAGCACAGTCTACATGAATACTGCACACACACACAGAGCACAGTCTACATGAATACAGTACACACACACAGAGCACAGTCTACATGAATACTGTACACACACAGCACAGAGCAGTCTACATGAATACTGCACACACACAGAGCACAGTCTACATGAATACTGCACACACACACAGAGCACAGTCTACATGAATACTGTACACACACACAGAGCACAGTCTACATGAATACTGTACACACACAGAGCACAGTCTACATGAATACTGTACACACACACAGAACACAGTCTACATGAATACTGTACACACACAGAGCACAGTCTACATGAATACTGTACACACACACAGAGCACAGTCTCTACATGAATACTGTACACACACACAGAGCACAGAATCTGCTACATGAATAGTCTGAATACTGTACACACACACAGAGCACAGTCTACATGAATACTGTACACACACAGTCTACATGAATACTGTCACACACACAGAATAATGTACACACACAGAGCACAGTCTACATGAATACTGTACACACACAGAGCACAGTCTACATGTATACTGTACACACACACAGAGCACAGTCTACATGAATACTGAATACTGTCTACATGAATACACACACACACACACAGAGCACAGTCTACATGAATACTGTACACACACAGAGCACAGTCTACATGAATACTGTACACACACACAGAGCACAGTCTACATGAATACTGTACACACACACAGAGCACAGTCTACATGAATACTGTACACACACAGAGCACAGTCTACATGAATACTGTACACACACACAGAGCACAGTCTACATGAATACTGTACACACACAGAGCACAGTCTACATGAATACTGTACACACACACAGTCTACATGAATACTGTCACACACACAGAATACTGTACACAATACACACACAGAGCACAGTCTACATGAATACTGTACACACACACAGAGCACAGTCTACAGAATCTGTACATGAATGAATACTGTACACACACAGAGCACAGTCTACATGAATACTGTACACACACAGAGCACAGTCTACATGAATACTGTACACACACACAGAGCACAGTCTACATGAATACTGTACACACACACAGAGCACAGTCACATGAATCTGTACATGAATACTGAATACACACACACACAGTCACAGAATACTGCTCTACATGAATACTGTACACACACACACAGCACACAGCACAGTCTACATGAATACTGTACACACACACAGAGCACAGTCTACATGAATACTGTACACACACACAGAGCACAGTCAACATGAATACACACACAGAACACACACACACAGAGCACAGTCTACATGAATACTGTACACACAGAGCACAGTCTACATGAATACACACACACAGCACAGTCTACATGAATACTGTACACACACACAGAGCACAGTCTACATGAATACTGTACACACACACAGAGCACAGTCTACATGAATACTGTACACACACACAGAGCACAGTCTACATGAATACTGTACACACACAGAGCACAGTCTACATGAATACTGTACACACACACAGAGCACAGTCTACATGAATACTGTACACACACAGAGCACAGTCTACAGGGCCACGTCCACAGTTACAGGAGCTGAAGAGGTCACAACAGAATTCCTCCTTTTTGTGTTCAGTGTGACCATAAAATTCCTTTGTAAAAAATGGTTTATTCACAAATTTTTCATGCAAATTCTTCTTTTCCTCAGTGAGAACTACTGAACAATTAAAAATGATCAATAGACACACAAGGGCACACCACACACACACACTGACACAGATATACAGGCGCGCGCGCACAAACACACACACACACACACACACACACACGGGGGCCCTGAGCTGGTTTAGACTGTAGGTGTGTCAGGAAGATCCTCTGATTGGCTCGGAGGTGTGACAGGTACACACAGCGAAACCGGCAGCCCTGCTCCATAATCTCTTCTCTGGCTTCATGTTCTAACCTGTCCGAGAAGCACAGACTCTTCCCAACCACAGACCCAAACACACCGAACTAAACGATTCACAAACCCCAGGGATAATCACATGACTCAAGCCAGACTCTGCAGCAGGAAAGTGTTGAGACCATCGCTTCCGCACATCGGTTTGCTGACACACACTGCCTGTCCTAAAAAGTTGCTGTTTGGATATAAATAAACAAATACTATGACTCGAACATTATTGCAGCGATTAATATGATTCAGCTGGCAAAAATTATTTTAATCCTGACTGATAAATAGCGTCGCTTCTCGTTTCTTAAAAAATTATGTTGGAAGACGTATCCCTTGGAGGCAGAAAAGATATTCCAGTACTTCAGAAGAGGCGAGTTATTGGCTGCATCTAGCAAAGAAAACACTGAATGAGGAAAACAGTCATGAGGAATCATTATCATTGTCCTGACCTTAAGCACACTGAGAGATATTGGTACGTGCAGGAGAAAACTACAGAGAGGTTCAACTACATCGTTGTTCAGACAAGATCTCAAGCCAAAAATCGATGCAAAATAAATGTTCGGAAGTTGCATCTGGTTGTCCAAACAATGCCACAATAAATTTGCTACAAAGCTACTGGAGTTTTATTTTGGCCAGGCAGGTTGTGAAAAAAAACGGCCCACTTCACTCCTCCTCTTAACCTCAACTACTTCAACCTCTATCCAGCCTAATTACCCAGGTTAATTAAGCCACAGAACGAGAGCAGCCTGTTTCTGGAATACGGCTAAATTAAAGCACTACCTCTGCGTCACTGGTAACATCTCTGAATTTCACTTGAGATTATAATGTCTCAGATAGAACATAGAGCAGACATGGAGGCATCAGTTGTGACAGCTGACAGGACGGGCGTGGGAGTGTGTGTGTGTGTGTGTGTGTGTTGCGCGCGCGCTGCGTTTGAGCTCGTGTTCTCAGATGAATCAGACAGCTTTACTCCTTGACAGTCATGTGTCCCCTCTCATGCACCCTTTACATAACGATCTGGGATCCAGCTGTGACACCATCTGCTCGACTGCAGTGTCCACGGAATTCTGCCATTCCAGCTACCGTCGTGCCTATGGAGCATGGATATTCCAGCTACCGCAGTGTCCATGGAGCATGGATATTCCAGCAAAAGAGATGAGCCTGTCTCCCACACCCATCATTCAGCCCGTTCTGAGTCCCTCTCATCTCACCTCCTCATCTTTAAGTTATTTTATGAGTTTATCTGATCTATGAAATATGGGACTCCAACTGCAATATAATGTTCTCCCCTTCAGTGCAGCATCTCCTGGAGCTTCACAGATTACCATGGATCTTCAGTCCACAGTTTGAGGTTTTCTGTCATGATGCGAGCTGCGGACAGGGACCGAACCACAGAGAGCTCACTGATCCAATCAGGCTTAATTCCCTCCTCAACCAGCCAATCAGGCTCCAGCAGACATCTCCAGGGAGGCTGTTGATTGCTCCTGATTAGCAGATTCAGACTGTACTGCAGGCAACAGCTCAGGTAAAATTACTCCAGGACTCCAAACTCATAACTTATAACCTCATTACATCCTGAATACTATCATTATGACTACAGACAGCAGCAGATCCGAGGCTCATTTCCTGACACCCCTGAGTCACTGGCTTTGTACATCCTGATGAAGAACATGCTGTGCTGATCCAGAAGGGTCTGTGCACGCGCGCCTGCACTCACACACACACTCACACACACGCACTCACACACACACACTCACACACACGCACACGCACACACACACACACATGCACACAGAGGCACAGGCATACAGACACAAAAACACATGTAGACACAGACACACACAAACACACGCAAACACAAGCACAGCACATTCAGAAATGCCATTAACGTGCAAAGAATCCACAAACCAACACAGATACACACGCACACACATCACACCATCTGTCTGATCCTTTATCAAGTGAAAAACAGCACAAATAGAAACCTGAGCTGAAAATTAACTTCTTGAAATGACTGCAGGCGAAAGCAGAAGAGTGAGGTGAGCACACGGCCAGCGCTGGCGTCCCCAGGGTCAGGGGGTCAGGCCTGTCGAGCAGGACGTCAGACCCACATCTCATGAGCCCAAGCTTTACACAAGCTCACAGATCGACGCTGCGCATCTTTTACAGGGCGGCGCACTACTGTAAATATTGACGGATCACTCCCACTGGAGTCTCTTCGATCACACACCCCTCAGTGACCAGCGCACACCGGTATAAACTCAATGACCTCCCTGAAACTTTCTCAACTCAAATAATCTGCGAGACCCCCAGCGTGTCCTGGAGTTCATCCCACCACAACAAAACCGCCCACATGCCAACAGTTCTTATCCACTCATAACACCTCGTGATGAACATTGACCTCATTAGCAAAGTTAACAACAGTTTAAGTCTTACAACAAACAATAAATGTTACTCCTTCCTCCAAAACACGACACCTGCAATCGGCCATGTCCTCTATTGCCATCTTTTTTGCACATAATGCACATTTTTAAATGAAATATTGGCTGAGTAATGACTCACTACAGTAAATCAGTGTAGCACTCAGTGCAGTACAGAACAGAGCAGAACATACAGCATCACCATTAATCGCGTCTCTTCCCCATTCATCATCCCCCATAATCCCCTCTCTCCCTGTGAGGCAGATTAAGCCCTCGATACACTCACTCATATCCTGTACATCACACCTGACCACACGGAGAGACCCTAAATTACTGAGTCAGCTTAACACCCGGGAGAGGGGAGAGACGGGTCATTCCAACGGATCCAAACTCTGCACCAGACGGCGCAGCGCACCGCCGGAGCGAACGAGGAGTTTGCTGCTGACGCCCGCACAAAGTTTATAACCCATAATCCCAGGAGGGGGCAAACGGATTTTCTGTTTCACGCTAGTGAAAACAATATTAATTGAGGTTGCGGGAGAGATGGGGTAGATTGAGGGAAGGCCGTTAATGCTGCTGCAGCTTCTTCAAATGATGCGTTAAAAACGAACCTTCTGGGATCCCGCTGCATTGAGTCGAGGCTGCTTGAAAATAGGACCCACAAACACAAAAAAACAGTTTATTTTCCGTATCCAAGAGTCCAGTCAGCCAAGTGCTGGGAATTTCAAATTCAAGAATTCTTCAGGACCTTTCCCTGGATGACTGTAGCAAGAGTTTTTTTTAAATGTCTGCTTGTTTAAGCTGATGATAAATCACATTCTTTGATTATTCTGAGTGCTTTTAATAATAAAATCTCTTCTACGGTGGTGACCAACCCTGTTCCTGGAGATCAACCATCCTGCAGGTTTTCACTCCAACCATAAACAGACACACCTGACTCTCCTAACCATCAGCTCAACAGGATCTGAAGCTGTTAATCAGGTGAGATTCGCCAGGCTCCGTGTGAAGAGCTACAGGATCAGGGCAGGTTAGCTCTGCTGCAGAGGGTATCAGGGAGAGCTTCTGAGGGAATCTTTGGGGCTTCCTGTGTCAGGAACCCAACACCCTTAACCCCTCCTACAAATACCCAACACCCTTCACCACTCCTACAAATACCCAACACCCTTAACCCCTCCCACAAATACCCAACACCCTTAACCCCTCCTACAAATACCCAACACCCTTAACCCCTCCTACAAATACCCAACACCGTCACCCCTCCTACAAATACCCAACACCCTTAACCCCTCCTACAAATACCCAACACTCTTCACCACTCTTACAAATACCCAACACCCTTAACCCCTCCTACAAATACCCAACACCCTTCACCCCTCCTACAAATACCCAACACCCTTAACCCCTCCTACAAATACCCAACACTCTTCACTACTCTTACAAATACCCAACACCCTTAACCCCTCCTACAAATACCCAACACCCTTAACCCCTCCTACAAATACCCAACACTCTTCACCACTCTTACAAATACCCAACACCCTTAACCCCCCCTACAAATACCCAACACCCTTAACCCCTCCTACAAATACCCAACACCCTTAACCCCTCCTACAAATACCCAACACCCTTCACCCCTCCTACAAATACCCAACACCCTTCACCCCTCCTACAAATACCCAACACTCTTCACCACTCTTACAAATACCCAACACCCTTAACCCCTCCTACAAATACCCAACACCCTTCACCACTCTTACAAATACCCAACACCCTTCACCACTCTTACAAATACCCATGACGTCAAACCAACAGCCTATAAAACAAGTGAAATGGCAGTTACTCTGGGAAAATAACAGAAACCGGCAAATGAATGACTGCGTAACTGAAAGTAAATAAATGTAAATACTTAAACCCTGACAGCTCATCACCCAGCACACATTTCCCTGCCGGGCTCTTGTAAAGAGCCGTGATGTATATTGAACAGGTGTGACTCCTGAGATATGGGACATCAGGCGAATCCCATTTGCCTCTGAAGAGCAGTCTGCATGTACACTCACTGTGCAAATACCACGCTACCCATGACTCAACGTACTACAGTACTCGCCCCATGCTAACACTATCCTGAACAAACACCCAGGGCACATGTGCTGACCAGCTCCACAAAAGCTTTGACTGAGCAAAAACAAAAGTGCAGGAGCTCAATGTGTTTCCTTGTGGTTTTCACTGCGCGCAATGATAGGATTTAACCCTTTGCATCCTGTATTGTACAAAACCCAAAACCAGTGAAGTTGGCACGTTGTGTAAATCGTAAATAAAAACAGAATACAATGATTTGCAAATCCTTTTCAACCTATATTCAATTGAATACACTGCAAAGACAAGTTACTTCATGTTCGAACAGGTAAACTTTGTAATTTTTTGCAAATATTAGCTCATTTGGAATTTGATGCCTGCAACATGTTTCAAAAAAGCTGGCACAAGTGGCAAAAAAGACTGAGAGAGTTGAGGAATGCTCATCAAACACTTATTTGGAACATCCCACAGGTGAACGGGCTAATTGGGAACAGGTGGGCGCCATGATTGGGTATAAAAGCAGCTTCCCTGAAATGCTCAGTCATTCACAAACAAGGATGGGGCGAGGGTCACCACTTAGTGAACAAATGCGTGAGCTGATTGTCGAACAGTTTAAAAACAACATTCCTCAACGAGCTATTGCAAGAAATTTAGGATTTCATCATCTACGGTCCATAATATCATCAAAAGGTTCAGAGAATCTGGAGAAATCACTGCACGTCAGCGACAAGGCCGAAAACCAACATTGAATGCCCGTGACCTTCGATCCCTCAGGCGGTACTGCATCAAAAACCGACATCAGTGTGTAAAGGACATCACCACATGGGCTCAGGAACACTTCAGAAAACCACTGTCAGTAACTACAGTTAAATCGCTACATCTGCAAGTGCAAGTTAAAACTCTACAATGCAAAGCTTAAAGCCATTTATCAACAGCACCCAGAAACGCCGCCCGGCTTCGGCTGGGCCCAAGCTCATCTAAGATGGACTGATGCAAAGTGGAAAAGTGTTCTGTGGTCTGACGAGTCCACATTTCAAATTGTTTTTGGAAACTGTGGACGTCGTGTCCTCCAGACCAAAGAGGAAAAGAACCATCCGGACTGTTATAGGCGCAAAGTTCAAAAGCCAGCATCTGTGATGGTATGGGGGTGTATTAGTGCCCAAGGCATGGGCAACTTACACATATGTGAAGGCACCATTAATGCTGAAAGGTACATACAGATTTTGGAGCAACATATGTTGCCATCCAAGCAACGTCTTTTTCATGGACGCCCCTGCTTATTTCAGCAAGACAATGCCAAGCCACATTCTGCACGTGTTACAACAGCATGGCTCCGTAGTAAAAGAGTGCGGGTACTAGACTGGCCTGCCTGTAGTCCAGACCTGTCTCCCATTGAAAATGTGTGGCGCATTATGAAGCGTAAAATACGACAACGGAGACCCCGGACTGTTGAACAACTTAAGCTGTACATCAAGCAAGAATGGGAAAGAGTTCCACCTGAAAACCTTCAAAAATTGGTCTCCTCAGTTCCCAAACGTTTACTGAGTGTCTTTAAAAGGAAAGGTGATGTAACACAGTGGTAAAAAGGCCCCTGTGCCAACTTTTTTGCAATGTGTTGCTGCCTTTAAATTCTAAGTTAATGATTATTTGCAAAAAAAAAATAAAGTTTCTCAATTTGGACATTAAACATCTTGTCTTTGCAGTGTATTCAATTGAATATAAGTTGAAAAGGATTTGCAAATCATTGTATTCTGTTTTTATCTACGATTTACATAACGTGCCAACTTCACTGGTTTTGGGTTTTGTATAAGAGGTCAAGACCCCCACCTATGCTGAAACACAGTTTACTGTGATGGGGAAACCACTCGATTGTAAACAAGGTCACATGACAACCAAAAGTCATGAGATCAAAGTCACATGTTTGGAGGCCAGTTTTCCGGCATTTCAGGTTTTGGCATGTTCTCTATGCGGCCGCTGCACTGGCCTATTGGGTTCAAAGGGTTAAACGCTTCAGCATAAACTGGGTCAGGAGTACACTGGGAGAGTTATTTTAAAACCTGGCTGTGTAGCTTTTCCGTTACACAAAAACAGGAACTCGCTGAGCGCCTCAAGACCAAAGACACCGGGGCTGGAGCAGTGACTTTCAGGGGGAAAAGTCTCATGTAGGAGTTAAAACACCCAGCATTTCAGAAACTCAACCAAATTACAGGCAAATGCCTGAGGGTCACTTAGGAACGCCGCCCAGCCAGATCCATCCCTAAATAAATGATTATTTCGACTGGAGAGAGAGATCGTGCTGACAGAATACACCTCCATCTGAATTCACTTTGCAAAAGAGCAGACAGTAAAAGCCAAGGTACTCAGAAGAGATGAATGAAAGTCAGGATGAGCGTCACAACCAATTAAAGTCATCATTACATAAACCTGCACTGTAGTGTAAAGTACTGTCACTGGTTTTCCCGTATTGTGGAAAAGACTTTTTGAAAGACTTGAGGCTGTTTCTGAAGTGCAATAACATGACTGTTAAACACAGGGCAGAAATAGTCCCACATCACAAATATGAACTCAGCAAGCGAGCAGGAATCTGCATAAAACACCAACGCTTCTCAAAAATGATGTTGCATGAAGCTGATTCAGACGCTGGGGCTCTAAATGGGAATCCATTCACACTCACCGAATCCTTACACACAAGGACATTTAACCCAGCCGGCGGGTATTTAACCCAGCCAGTGGGTATTTCCTGCACTGCAACAGTAGAAACGTGAGAGAGTATGAGGACACTTTGCAAACCCTGTCCAATCTGGTGCTTACATCAGAACTGGCGACCGCAGCCCATATTGCTCAAGCACTTCCATCAACATCTTACAAATACCACACCCAGCCAAACAGATCAATATCTGCTGTGTGGTATCTGTGTGCTCTGAGGATGACCTTCTGCCTGCCGGGGAACTCGTAAGGTCCGCAGTGACATTTTAATTATTTGCAGCGAGGTCACTTGAGTTCAGTTTGCGAGGACGTCAGTTTAACATCCCGCCGGAAGCTGCTAAACACTGTCGACTGCTGGGCTGTATGCTAATGTACGGATTTGCCCGTCATCGTTAAAGAAAAGCACCTGTGCACTGCAGCAATGGAGCCACTTTCAGGGGTCCTGTACAGGGGCGCTTTGACAGGCCTGTCGGTGCACTGGCCTCTCCTCCGAATAACACAGGGTTCCTAACTCTTCCGAAACAACTAAGACATGCCCTTATAAGGTAAAATATTTCCCCAGGAGAATAAATGCCTACCTGGGACTTTCCTCATGCTACAGGAGAAATGACTCATTCAAAGAGGTTACAGCGAACACACAACAACAAACATCTCTACATCAAACCCAACATCTTCCGGCTGTTTCCTCAAATCTTCAAACATGCATTATTTTCCATGCAGGTACGAAGAGCAGAATACCGAGTGAGGACCAGTCAAACCTCATAAAGGGCCGGTCAGCTAAAAGCAACAGGCTACATGATGCTAATGAAGATTAGCGATGGAGAAGAACATAAACGGGCCACAGGAACACACTCAGACTACAGCTCAGAATCGGACCTGTAACTGAAGGAGCTTCAGCATGGACCCAGTCAAACCCAAAACCACAACAGTAACCATGACAACCACCTGAACTCACATCACCTGACCACACAAAGGCAAACCCTGACTGAGTTCAGACTTCAGGTTTTTATACACAATTTAACACTATTTCATCTTCCACAGTCAAACTAATGCCCTAAGTACCCATGTCATTAGATTTAACTCATTTTTACTCAGTTGTTCGTGTCATTTCATTCCCGCAGGAATAGATCACATACTTCACTATAAATTAAAGGTCAGACACATTTCATGCTGCCATTGTGAAAACAGCCTGGAAATAATTCCATCACACCCTACTTATGCCGCCGTCTCATACTGGTGCGGACAGACAGAGCACAGACTCAGGGACACTGGACCGGGGTGTCCATACACTATGGAGACCTGAGGACAAGCACACAGGCCGCTGACGCAGCATTGCTCAGTCTTACACAGCTATGAGCCGTCGAGGAAATGTCCACTCAGCCACAGACACGTTACAGAGACGCCTGAAGGAGCTAACCGCCTCTAATCAAGCCCTGATGGACTTCGCTGCCAGGCAAACTTCCCATAATCCTTAGCGTGATTCACCATTAGAGGACCAATCACCACATCAGTCACAAATTAATTCCGTACTGAGAGAGATTATGTGAGCTGTGACCAAAAATGAGATTTTTGACCATTATAACAGAACTAAAACACACAAGTCAGAATCTTTTATTGTGTGTTGGAGCTTCTAACACTGTGTACTGGGCACATGCACTGGCTTTCTGCTCCGAACGAGAGCAGACTGTGTGTTAAAATGAGCTGTTCAATGGCCTAAAACACCTCCACTGTTTATTAGTGCGCACGCGCGCGCGTGTGTGTGTGTGTGAGCGAGGGAGTGGGGAGGGAGAGGGAGAGAGAGAGAGAGAGAGAGAGAGAGAAACGGAGAAGAGAGGGAGGGAGAGACACGCAGAGGAAAGAGAAACCTTTGGGTTGCCATGGTGACAGCAGGCCATGCTACGGTGGACTCAAACGCCCCGAACTGCCGTCATGGCGGTAAAATGCTTCATTCAGCATTTCACACCTAAACTCCTCCCCCGTCTGCCTCGGACAGAGAGCAGGAGATTCACGAATGATAATAACGCATCACAATCTCATTCTTCTTCTTTCATTTCCAAAGCTAATGACAGCTGGGACAATGCATCTGTCACATGTGTAACCAGTACGCGACACTGATTGGCTAAATCTAAGAATGAATAATAATAAAAGTGACTATGGAACTTGAAGCAGTATCAGAAGAACATAGGAACGACAAGAGCCAGAGGATGGGTGACTATAATGAAATAGAGACACAGGACGCGGATGTAGATTTGAATGTATATTGGCAATAAACTCAATAAAATTCAATTACAATTACCAAATTACAAGACCCTGTGCGCACAGTGAGGAAAAAAATAATAAAGACCTGAGTAATTGGTAAATGTCTTTGTAAGAATCACAGTTCTCACTCCCGTTGGTTCCGGAGCTGTATATGGGTGTACAGTTCAATCCTACCGCACTTGACGTGTGGGAAAATACGTGACTGTTCTTCAGTTCACACCCTTCCGACTGCAACCTAAAGGTTCTGTATCTTGTGGGCTGGGCTCGCCGTCCAGTACTGTAAACTTCTCCAAATCATCAAAATCTGTGGAATTCTCGCTGGAGTCTTGGTCCCTCTCAAGATGACCTTGCTCACATAAAAAAACCTGACCGGAACGAAGAATAAAAAAGTGTACAGAAAATGGGATCAGGCCTCGTGGCACATGCTGGAACACTTCGCATTCTCTGTGAAGTTTTATCCACTTCTAGAATCAACGTCTCACTCTCGTCAAGGCGCAGCTCAGACTGACGCGCTGCCCTCTCACCTTCACTAACTTGACCAGTCAGTAAACTGGCGGGAGGAGGGGCTAAGCCTCTGATTAGCCAAAATGAGAATAAACGTGAATTTGTTGGCTTTTTAACATTTCCCTCCCTCTCCATAAAAGTTTTCTTTTTTTTTTCACATATATAAAATACGAATCAATTTATTCCAAGTTATTTTAGTGTGACATACTATTTATTTATCCAGGTATTTTATTTATTTATTTATTGGTGGCTTAACCACTCTGGGTTACACATGCTACAGCTCACACTCCTCCAAAATATCCTCAATACACTGAGATATTATGGGCTGTTTACACAGATATAGAGAGAGTTTAGAACTGGATTTGGAGTAATGATTAAGCTTAATCCTAGACTAATTGGAGTAATGATTACTCTTAGTCCTGGACTAATTGGAGTGATGATTAAACTTAATCCTGGAGTAACTAGGCTTCAGGAAAATCTCCCGTGAAGCTTCAATTTAATCTTGGGCAAGACTTAATCTCCGCCTATGAAACTAGCCTTGAGTGTTAGCAGGACAGAGCAGCTCAGGTAAGAAAAGGACATTCCTGAGAGATGAAGCAAGATTGTGATCATGGAAATGCAGGAGCCACATAAATCACAACATTACCAAACTGAAAAAGAACAGCCAGGATGCCATGCGGAAGTAAAGCAAAGGTGATGTTAGACGACTGAGGGTGATTAAAGGTGATGTTAGACGACTGAGGGTGATTAAAGGTGATGTTAGACGACTGAGGGTGATTAAAGGTGATGTTAGACGACTGAGGGTGATTAAAGGTGATGTTAGACGACTGAGGGTGATTAAAGGTGATGGTAGACAACTGAGGGTGATTAAAGGTGATGTTAGACGACTGAGGGTGATTAAAGGTGATGTTAGACAACTGAGGGTGATTAAAGGTGATGTTAGACGACTGAGGGTGATTAAAGGTGATGTTAGACGACTGAGGGTGATTAAAGGTGATGTTAGATGACTGAGGGTGATTAAAGGTGATGTTAGATGACTGAGGGTGATTAAAGGTGATGTTAACAGAGCATATTTTAAGTTTATTTTAAGTAAACCCTGTGTAAAGAGTGAGGGGACAGTAATTCTGGCCGCAGTCCTACAGACAGCTTTGCACATTCAGCTGGGAAAACTGAAAAACCCTGAAGCTGAAGACAGAAAATACAAGCAAGTTTCAAAAAGTCTAAGAAAGTTTAAGCACATGACACGAGGACTCCAAATTCAGACAAGAACACTTTGTTTATCTACACATACCACTGAAAAGTGACTCAAACCAAGCCTGGACTGATATTCAATCATTCATTATATTACATCAGTCATCTTGCCTTCCAAAAACTTCACTGCATCAAAAAGAAAATCTGCCTCCCCTGGGCTCTCCAGATGGGGGGGAAGCCGTCACAGGGAAGTACGCTGAATTATTTAAGCAGTTCGGCTCAGTCAGCGCATAAACTATTTCAATTAAAAAATACCAATAGTTCATTAACACTCAAGATTTCAGAGGGAAAGCAGGGAAGCAGTGACTGATGAATGCGATTGACAGCTGTGTTCTATGAAAGTGCACTGGACGTTAAATGCAGGGCTTGTTCAACATTGTACACCAGAGCAGTTTTCCCAAAATGCTTTGAGAGTGACGTGCAAATGCAGTTCAGTCAGGAAATAAATATGCATGATGATGACTTCATCATTGCAATTATTATCGCACTGAGCGCTCACTCTGCATGTGCACAAGGCCTCTGCAATAAGCCAACAATGTTGTGTGTGTGTGTGTGTGTGTGTGTGTGTGTGCACGCACGAGAACTATCTACCAGTGAGTGTTGATCGTGACCCACGATGGAACAAGAGGAGTCCAGTTGGAGCAGGTTTGCGTAGGGAAATCTGCATCATCTGGAGTGGGTACACAAATCTGTGGCTAGGCAAAGCCTTATATCTTACACAACAGCTTTTTCCAGCTCTAACAATGCCCAGCTTCAGGAATTACTGAATCTGTGCAGTTCACAACTTTCCCCCTCACTGCTGTGCGGAGGCAATTTCATAAACAACATTTCACACTCTTATGTAGTAGGGCTAACTCAGCTAGTTCCACGAAAGAGCGACTCTACAGTGAAATAATCCTCACAGCAGCCCTGTCGCCTTTAGCAATCTCCCCGTTAGCGGACTAGGAAGACATTCAACTAAAAACCTTTAGAGCAGGTGAGTGGGTTCAAATCCACCACAGACTCTGCAAATCTTTCATTCTAAACGCTGACCCAGACCCAATAGTCTTCATATTCAGTGTCCTACAGCCTGTCCACACACTATAAACAAATTGGGCTTTGAAATTTTGATATAACTATAACCTTTTGAAGATTAATTTTTGGAATGTTTCCTTTATTACATTTTATAAGTGTAACTAGCGGAGATGGTAACAACAGTGATAAAATGTTCAGTTAAGAACATTTTAACCTCATATTTTTAATTGACCATAGAAGGGAGAATTAAACCCTATTTCCGCCATAATTAGATTCCCCCACCATTATTCTGTGTTCCTCTGACATCAGCAAAAAGGCTCCAGAACAAGACCTGAGTGGACACTTCACAGAAGCGGAAAAACACATTGATTAGCACGCACACCAGTGAGATTTCACAGCATTTTTTCCTCCAGTATTGTGGATCTTGGCTCATCTCCAGGTCCCAAAGGTTCATAATAACCGACTCTCCACAATATTTCCTCCACTGTCCACTGACAAGGCAGGCCCTTCCCTCCCGCCTGCATCCTCCTCTCCCAGCTGCTTCAAATTAGGCCGGTCCCCTGGGTCAGCACTCAGCGCCAGCCCGAACACATGCGCGTGATTACACTCATGCATGCCTTCGCATTGTCATCTCGCGAGACTCCTTAGCTGAGAAACTTTTCAAATTATGCACATATGTTCATCTCAATTATGTGCGATTGTCACTAACGAATAAAGCTTAAAGTGAAGACTAGACTGACAGAGTATTTATTCACGTTTAAATGCAGGAACCAGCGGTGCTGCGTTTAGCACCAGGCAGCCTGCGCGTGCCTTAAAGGCTGACAACGTCTCACGCGCAAGTCTTCATGAGTGATCCAGGTGAGGCGCTAACCATCCTTCAGCAATTGCACTTCTATTTCTTTAATAAGTGCATCTCATGCAGTGACATTTGCTTCGCCTTTGCCTCGTATTTGGATATTAATTTATTCCTTTATATATTAGCACTCACTTCAAATTACCTTTTATCTTAAAATATATACGGTTACCAGGTTGATATTCCATTATTGCAGTTTATGGAGAATGGGATGACGAAGGAACTCAGGTGATTCAGAGTGCGGCGACATATTTTAAGTGCTCTCGTTCTTGCATAACCGGTTTCACGTCGTAAAAACATTTTGCAACCGAAGTGGCAACTTAGTTCAATGCAGTGTGCGCGAGAAGAATGCACAAATATGCATGCTAATTTTATTTATAGACCATTTGTCAATGAATAAACATGCTTACTTTAATCTGATGCTCACAATTCATTGTTCAGAACAAGAAAAGTCCAACATTCCAGTTAGTTGGCAGTGTTGAATTATGGACTCCATTCCTAAATCGGATGAAAAGTGCCCATGCCAAAATAATCTAGTTTCACTGCCCCTGTTATTCAAACGGATGAGCGAACACCATACAAATTCACGGCGTCAGTTCGACTGATTTGCTCGGGTGACACATACGTTCGTCGACAACATAATTTAAAAATGCAAATACATGAAGTTGCGGCATTGACTGAAGTTAAGCAATTAGCATGAACAAGTCTAAAAGACAAAAGTTAAAAAAAAAAAAAACTCGATACTGAATTTGATTAATAAGAAGTAATACAGCGTATTACTGAAGCAGGCTGGAGCAGACAATGCATTAAACATCGACACAAATAAACCCACGATCGGAGCAAAGTAACCATTAATATATGACACTTCACCATATCGTTCCGTTGACACGATTTCTCGACTTGTGCCAAAGTTCTTCCCGCACCGGCGTCGGCGCTGGGCATAGTCCCGAAGTCCGGTCAGTGTGATTCAGGTTTGTGATCGCGCAGGTAAAGACCCATGCGGACGAGCCCTCTCACCCACCGCTGCTCTGCGCGCACACAGGTTCTGTCTGTCCCGCACTGTACTCCGAGTTCGTTTTGCAGGATTTCTGAACAGTGTGTGAATAGACCCCGCCCATCTGGAGCGGGTGAGGAGAAGGGATCGTGTTAACTCTTTCGTTATCATAAACCTCATGAATATTCATAAGTCGTTGTCTTCGATAGCACTTGCACCTCTCCAGTAACAATTCATCATATATTGTACATTTCAACATGAAATTCATTTGATGCAACGCAAATTTTCACAGCAATACTACTAAAAAAAAATCGCAGTTTAAGAAGTTGTAATAGCATAATAATATATGGTATAATATCATACGATAACATAATATTGTTTAAAGTGAGATGGAGTCAAGGAACTAGTTAAATTTTCTGTCCTTGATCAAACACTGAAAGGTACGATAAAATTGATGCTGGCATTATGCATAAACCCGATGCATTTTTATGGGCTGGGTTCACAAACCGATCTTAAGAGCTGGTGCAAAAAATGTGCTCATAGCATTGTACATCTTACACATTTTAAATCCTATAACACCCTATGGCACATCCTGGGCTTGATTTACCCACTCAGATGGGAATAGAGAATGCGGTTCTCACTCAGTTTTTCAATACGGCCCTATTATCCGTTTAAGTCCTGAAACTTGCAGTGATAGAAGGTCACCGCTCTCAGACTCGAAGGTTACTGAAGACAAGTGCAACTATTTTAAGAAACCTGTTGCGAAATCAGTATTTATACTCAGACATGACCGCCCCTGTGATCTGAGAGGCTACTGCACATTGCCATTGTCTGTGCCCTGAAACCTACCACCGTCCGCAGCTATGAGAAGGGATCGCCTAACCTGTCTCAGCTGACAGTCCATGAACAGAGAAAAGCACCTGATATCTGATCCCATCATGAATCATGCAGTAATTTCGCCTTCCCATTGCCTTTCCTGGAGTAACAGTAGCTATGACCACCCAACCTGCTAGTTCCACATCTACAACCGGCCATGAAATGACTAATCACTGCTTTAATCTACATATCCAGGTAAACTCATAAAGATTAACTACCTGGAATAAAATCTCTTCAAAGAGTGTACTGCGGGCATCAAACAAGAACCTTATGCACGAAACAAATGGAAAATAACTGCTCATAAAGTTCATTTGTGGCATTTATCATCATATCGAACAGGTACAGTCATCATTTCAGCCACTGCAGGTAATACATTTAAGATAATATTGGGGAACAAGAATTCAAATATGACCTACAGGACTTCTATACACCTGTGGTGGAAGGTGAGGAAGACAGAAGCTTTTCTAAATTAATCAGCTGTCATTGTGTGTTATCCTTTAAATGTCCAATCAGTTCATTTGAACATTTTTTTTTCTAAACCAATCGTAGAACAGCATGTACAAAACCCAAAACCAGTGAAGTTGGCACGTTATGTAAATCGGAGATAAAAACAGAATACAATGATTTGCAAATCCTTTTCAACTAATATTCAATTGAATACACTGCAAAGACAAGATGTTTAATGTTCAAACTGAGAAACTTTATTTTTTTTTTGCAAATAATCATTAACTTAGAATTTAAAGGCAGCAACACATTGCAAAAAAGTTGGCACAGGGGCCTTTTTACCACTGTGTTACATCACCTTTCCTTTTAACGACACTCAGTAAACGTTTGGGAACTGAGGAGACCAATTTTGAAGGTTTTCAGGTGGAACTCTTTCCCATTCTTGCTTGATGTACAGCTTAAAGTTGTTCAACAGTCCGGGGTCTCCGTTGTCGTATTTTACGCTTCATAATCGCCACACATTTTCAATGGGAGACAGGTCTGGACTACAGGCAGGCCAGTCTAGTACCCGCACTCTTTTACTACGGAGCCATGCTGTTGTAACACGTGCAGAATGTGGCTTGGCATTGTCTTGCTGAAATAAGCAGGGGCGTCCATGAAAAAGACGTTGCTTGGATGGCAACATATGTTGCTCCAAAACCTGTATGTACCTTTCAGCATTAATGGTGCCTTCACATATGTGTAAGCTGCCCATGCCTTGGGCACTAATACACCCCCATACCATCACAGATGCTGGCTTTTGAACTTTGCGCCTATAACAGTCCGGATGGTTCTTTTCCTCTTTGGTCCGGAGGACACAACGTCCCACAGTTTCCAAAAACAATTTGAAATGTGGACTCGTCAGACCACAGAACACTTTTCCACTTTGCATCAGTCCATCTTAGATGAGCTTGGGCCCAGCGAAGCGGGCGGCGTTTCTGGGTGCTGTTGATAAATGGCTTTAAGCTTTGCATTGTAGAGTTTTAACTTGCACTTGCAGATGTAGCGGCGAACTGTAGTTACTGACAGTGGTTTTCTGAAGTGTTCCTGAGCCCATGTGGTGATGTCCTTTACACACTGATGTCGGTTTTTGATGGTACTGCCTGAGGGATCGAAGGTCACGGGCATTCAATGTTGGTTTTTCGCCTTGTCGCTTTCGTGCAGTGATTTCTCCAGATTCTCTGAACCTTTTGACGATATTACGGACCGTAGATGATGAAATCCCTAAATTTCTTGCAATAGCTCGTTGAGGAATGTTGTTTTTAAACTGTTCGACAATCAGCTCACACATTTGTTCACTAAGTGGTGACCCTCGCCCCATCCTTGTTTGTGAATGACTGAGCATTTCAGGGAAGCTGCTTTTATACCCAATCATGGCACCCACCTGTTCCCAATTAGCCCGTTCACCTGTGGGATGTTCCAAATAAGTGTTTGATGGGCATTCCTCAACTCTCTCAGTCTTTTTTGCCACTTGTGCCAGCTTTTTTGAAACATGTTGCAGGCATCAAATTCCAAATGAGCTAATATTTGCAAAAAATTACAAAGTCTACCTGTTCGAACGTTAAGTAACCTGTCTTTGCAGTGTATTCAATTGAATATAGGTTGAAAAGGATTTGCAAATCATTGTATTCTGTTTTTATTTACGATTTACACAACGTGCCAACTTCACTGGTTTTGGGTTTTGTACTTGATGAATAGCTTGAGAAGTTAAGTGTTCATGTATTGATTATACGTACCACACCTGTTCAAGCTCCATAGGACCTCAGGCTATAGCCAAGGCAAAAAAGGAACTATTTCTCAATGCAAACTTTCTTACATGGCATCGCAATCAAATTGTGTCACCCTGTCCTAGAACCATGAACAATATGCTGCAAAACGTTTTGGTTTTAAGAACGAGGGCACACCACCACATGCTTTACAGTTGTTTAAAGCCAAAATCAGGGCAAGGAGAACTTGGATGGAAAGATGTTCTAATGTATTACAATCAAGAGAGATTTAAAACAGAAACTCACAATTACTGTCAAGCCTAATCGGGAAGAGACACAATGATGCATTTTTACTTCCATCAGCTGGCGTTGTTGAATGTTTTTTTCCTCTGTCATATGCGATGACATCATTTGTAACTCTGCATCTTGCTGATTAATCATGCAAGCACGAGCCTTCTGAGGAACAGTCACGTCAGAAAAGTGTGAAGCATTTGGTGTGAGCTTTTGCTGAAAGAGAAAGCAGTATATTACAGAGACATGAGCTGCTCAAGGACATCAGAGGGTACGTAGGAGAGTCCTCTATTGTCGCACATTGACTGGTGCCATTATGCAGCAAGCTCAAAGAAAAGACTGAAATGAGGCTTGTATTCAGGCGCTCAGAGCACAAAATGTATGTATTTGTGCTGTGATGTGAAAGAAAATGGTGGGAGAACACAGTGCCTCCCCTGCTGTGACATCAGATAAGGTGGAGAGCAGCAGTTCGGAGCGACACCACCCCTCGTATTTCACTCATATTTCCAATCACCTTCCGTACTGAGGCACATTTAAAACAACTCCACAGGGCAAATATGCTTACCAAAATAATGAAACTTAAAGTTTCTAATAACTGAGAAATGCACTATACAGAGCTGTAAACTGTTAAAAACTAAATCAAACCAATATTTTGGCTTTGCCTAAAGATTAGGGACTCTGTCCTGTTGTGCTGTAGTTTTATAAGATAAGGTTTTTTGCTTGTTCCAAGCAGAGTGGAAAACTTGCCGCCGTTCTGCTGCAGACTGACCGTCTCACTCACGTCTATACCATCTGCATTAACTGTCTTTTAATGAGATACAAACATTTATCCATAATTTTTTAAATTAGCATTCAGAATTTTCAATATACCGTTACTCTTCAGCTACATCAATGTGCAAAACAAAAACATATATCTAAAGCCAGATTAAAGTTTTTAAAAATGTAGGGTGCCCAAGACGTTTGCACAGAACTGTAAATGTTATGATTCGACCAGTTCGTGAGGCAGAAGGTCGGGCTTCATACGGCTCACACTCTGACTGCCGGATTTCTCACCTCTGTACATTAACATCTCTATTTTGTTGAAGTCCATTAGCACCTCTGCATATGAGCGCATATAATTAATACAACAGCGATCCACGTCACATTTCTATCTTTACTTTTGGACCTGAGGAGAATAAAAGCACGCATCATCTTTCCTGGTTCTGGTGTGGAAGCAGGACAGATAAACACATCAGTACACACAGCCCTACTCAATAAAAACAAAGTTGCCACAAAACATGAACACAGGAGTTTACTGCCATGAGCGACGTGAATAACAGGGTAATCTAGCTGAAGGGAGCTCATATAACCATTGACTTGCGTCGTAGTTGTAAAGGCAGAACAGGCTTTCATAACATAATCGTAAAAACAATCGGTGGACACAACGGAGCAAGTCAATTTCTGTTCATTTAATAAGGCAAGTCTGAGCAGCCACAGTTAAAATGGTTTTTCAAGCATTGTGTATGCCAGTGATAATTACAGCTGCATGCATAAATCAGAAAGTGATTGTAATTCAAGTCTGGAGTCATAAGAGCACAATTACCTGAGAGTGCTGTCTGTTCTGCATGGAACAATCACTGCCGCTTTGCTCTTACTGCAAGCTGAAAGGCTGCTGTCATAGGTCAGGTGAGGCAGCTCGTAAACACAAATAACACAGACGGCCGCGGAGGTCTCTGAGAGGAGCTCAGACACGTGCTAGACTCTCTTAGTTTCCCAAACCAAGCTGTGGTACCGCTTCCGCTCTAAGCCGCACTTCAGCCAATCAGATTGTACCTAACTTGAATTGTAAGACATTTACTGGTATACTAGGATACTAGTATAATTGCATATTGCCAGCCGATGAAAGTGCAGCTCATTCTCCAGGTGTGGCCAGGCCTGAGGAAATGACCAAGGCTGACCAATCACAACACTTCATCAGGAGCATCAGCCAGGCTGTAAGCAGTAGTGTTGGCATCGCAGGCAGACCTACAGTCGCTCAGTGTTTCCCGTACAGTGTAAGTTATCACATTAATCTTCTCTGGTTAAGTGCCTGTTTAATGAAAGCACTGCTAGAATAAACTCCCTACAGTGTTAATACTGGCGCAGACTTAATTTAAACTGAGACATTTGCTTTTATTGTGAAGGGCTCCTCTACAGTCTCTGAACCCTCACACTGGATTTATAACCCTCCGAGCAGGAGCGGTGCTGTCTGATCGGCTTTCGCCGGCAGGGAGCTCCCGCCAGGGTCCTCTCCAATAAAACCCTCCTCCCAGGAATCCGCCAAAGGTCCAGAAACTTCTCTCCTGCTCCGCCCTCTCCTCTGTTGTTCCTGAGATATGGAGGGGGGGTTCCCCACATGAGTGCTGTGTGTCAGTGATGGCTGAATGGAGGGGGGGGGGGCCCACGGCCGTCACTGCACACAAAAGGAGGCCCAAACCAGATTATGGGCCACTAAATCAGGCACAGGGGTGCTCTGGAGTGGCTCACATTGGGAGGGAAAGACTGCAGCACAGAGAGAGACGATGATGCGCATATGTTTCAGGCAGTTATGTAATGTTCATCCCCATCGCGTCCTGTGAATTCAAAGCACACATTGGTGGTGCTGGTAAAGCATTAATTTCTGCAGCAGTCTGATGAAATCAGGTGAAATATCAAGGCCTTGCCCAAAGGAGCTCCTTCCTTTAAGATATTAGATCCTCCATATTTCGAATTGGACCATCTCCACTGAGCCCTGTTTCCGGCACCGATGCCAGAACTGGGAACTCGATTTACTGTATTGAAACACTAAAATTGATTTTATTGAACCCACTCTGATCCCGCGATATGAAATGTGTAGGCTTGCTGTTTTATCAACCTGCCTGAACTTTAATAGCATTTACGCAATGCTCTTTGGCTTATATTCATCGACACGTGCCATAGTTAACAAGCAACACCCCTGCAGTTAAATTAGATAAAATGGACATAGTACTGTACCAATGAACACACAGATTAAATATTTTCTAAAGTTGCACATGAATAATTTTTTTACAGCTTAGTAATGTAAAATAAATTAATATTCTGTCCATCAGCCTTGATAAGACTTATAGTGTTTATTTATCCTCCAGTTTCATTGCACAAATGAACGTCAGAAAGCCCTTTAAAAACCTGCAGGTTACAGCCGCGATTTTGCCTATTGCGTCCATATAAATGTAATACAGCTTGGCCCAGGTATTCTCACTTACAACTGATGCTGTGGATCATTAAATTACAATTCTCATTCTGCTGAGATGAAATTGGACACCTGCATATATATATATATATATATATTTAAAAAAATTATAATTCACCTAAAAATGGGATTGTGTGCACTTGGAAAAAAGCCCACAGTAAATAAACTCATTTTGTTACATTGGAGATTGACTTCCAGAGTACTGTGAATACTAAGAAAGTTTGGTCCTTTGAGTTGTGTTAGAGACGACTGTGCATAGTCTGCTGATTGTTTAGACTAACAGCCTTCTCCCTTTGAAGTGCAGAGGAATATCAGCAGGCTCAGGGGCCCAAGCGCTACGGGCTCCAGCACAGGAGACGTCAGAGCTTTGAAGATGGACAGGCCAAAGGCTGGACACACTGCGGTCCGGCAGCGGGCATCTGATGTGCACCGATATCTTGTGTCCGAGTCTCTTTCATCTCCATCAGTGACGTCCAGAGGAGGGTGGGGGACAGGAGGTGGAACCGTTTCCTCTCGCCCTGAAGTGACCCGGCCAAATTTTACACCCCCAACCCAGCCCAGCCCAGCCAGCCCCTGACCCCACACCAGAATCTCAGCCATGCGCGGAGAGGATGACATCATTGCTGTTTCCTCTCCTCTTTGTGCAGACTGAAAAGCTTAGTAAACTTCACTTTTCCTGTTTTCTTGAAGTAATTTCAAAAAGCAGGCAGATGAAAAAAGAGAAAAAAACACAAAAGAAAATCTCTTTCAGCATTTTAACCCCCCCACTTCACCAGCTGTTGTGAGGGAGGCAGCCGTCCTGCAGCGAAATCAATGTCCCCACTTTCACCGGGAGCGGAGTGATGCAGGGAAAATGGCAGGAAAGAGTTTGAAATTGTCCTTCCCTCTTAAACTAAATTTGGTATAAATATACACACATCCATTCTCCCAGCTCTCTGTCAGTAATGTTTCTCAGTGTAGAACACCTGCAGGCTCCAGACCTCTGGAGCGCTCGATATGAAATAAAATAACTGAATTCAGGGGTCATTTTCATGTTCTGCTTCCTGCCAGAACATATATGTCGACACCCTGTCAGACAAATTACCCAGCATGAATCAGGATAATTTGCAAACAGCACAGGTCGGCACCTTAATGTGGAATCTGTCCCTATATGATCCCTTCGAGACTATTTAAATGCTAAAAATATTTTCAGGCACAGAAAATGCTTAGAGAACCAATTCTGGTTGCTTATTTCATCTCCAAGTTGGGTATTCACAACCAGAACCAAGGGCTTGATCAATTCAGTATCTCAAAATGATCTGTAAGTGACTCGGGTTGTGTGTTCCGACTGGAGACCTTCACAAAGTATAAACACCTCATATCGCTCTGTTTGGCCCAGTACGGTAACCGTCCTGTTCTGTGATGTTGGTGAAACTACTTTAAACATGCACTTGAACTTTGCCCTGAAAGTGAGTGACGGCAAAACATGTTTATAAGAAAACGAAAGAGAAAACCGCTCAGGTGGAATCTGCAGTATGAAGCGGTTCCTCGCAGCCGCGCAGTAAACAGGATTTAGCATCTCACAGGCTGGCAGACGCGACCTTTCCGGCAGGTTCTGAGGAGCGTGTCTGTCGAGCCTCACTGCTTTGGCATGAATGATTCAGAGCCGTTCACAGGCCATCAGACTGCAGCACACAGGTGAATAATTCACAAGCACTGCAGGTGTGTGTGTGCGTGTGTGTGTGTGTGTGTGTGTGTGAATGCGTGCTGTTAAGGATTTCCTTGGCTTTTTTGCTCTTGTGGTCCAGCATCTATGTTTATTTTAATTTATCTAAATTGAAGCCTGAGTTCATCCTTCTGAGGTCTCACTGCTCACGGCCATTTCACCCCGTGACCCCCAGTCAGAGACCAGCGACTGTACAGGGTTCTTTTATTCTCATGAATTCATCTTCTTTAATGTGTTCACAACATTTTGTCCCTCAGGGAGCCGAATCCACATTTTGTGATTAATTTCAGAATATCTTGTAAAAATGATTAGGATCAATGAGAAAAGTAATCCAATTATGAAATTAAATGAAAATGAAATTTGAAATAAATGATAGTTTAATGTATCAGACAAGCGCAAAAATTCTGCTTGAGCCTGACCATCTCGCTCCTACCCTCTCACCCTCTCTCTCTTCCCCCTCTCTCTCTCTCTCTCTCTCTCTTTCTCTCTCTCCCTTTCTCCTTCTGACATACACATACAGCATAAAAATTAGACAACCAAACCTTTGATCTCCATCGCGTGCAATAACTTACTCAGCTATGGCCAAATAACCCTTTCAGAAAAGCTCTTACATGACATATTAATGTTGACAATAGGAGAGCATGTTACTGTACACACCTTTCATAATGTATGTACTTATTACAGAAGTTAGAACGAGTTAGCACAGAAAGGAAACTCAATAATCCACTCAAAAGTCCTAACACAGAAAAGTAGAATCCTCGCACAGCCTGTTGGCATTTCTAACCACAGTGTTGATTGCTCAGTCGCCCAGTCAGTGAGGTTGAGAACGTTTGCTAGAACATGTCCAATTCTGCACGGTTCTGCGCAAGATCCCTGCCTCTCGTTCCTCAGGTCGTCATTTGGACTGCGGGTAATGGCTCAGGAATCTAAAACGTCATCTGCTGAGAGGTATAGCAGCGAGGCAGATTCTCGCCTAAGATTACAACATGGCCCAACCGCCCCCCCACCCCAGCCCTCAACCTCCATCATGCCGTCCCCCTGTCCTACATGATGTGACAGAGGCTTTTGTTATGAGCGGAGCTCATACCCATGATGCAACTAAGATGAGAGGAAATGAAGTCACAGAACATCCCTGCCTGACGCTGTCTCGATGAGGCTGTCATGTTTCAGACAAACAGGAAGTGGAAGAAATAGTGATTTCTCAAGAAAAGAGAACAGGAGTGGCATCCTGACCACATACCACACATTACTGACATTTGTGTGATTAATTAGATCTCTCCTGCCAGGATACGCATTTACAGAGGATCATAAAAACAGTAGCAAGAATGGAAGCTACTTCATACCGTTTGTTAGGGTCTTCCTGTCCAAAATAGAGGAGTTGGTTTGAATTTAGAGTGAAATCTGCCTGCTCCCATGTGTCTTTCAGAAAACATGAAGAAAAAGTGGTTTTTCAGCACATCGAAACTTATGGTTCCTGACAGACTTGGGCATGACCTTGACCACTTGGGGGCACGAACTGTTCCACACGCCCAAACATTACCAAAGTGCCGCTGTCAGAACTGAATTTATGTTACACTGAAAGAAATATGCATGTAGCTCACAGTTACTCACTTCTGTGAATAACAGAAAATCTTAAGATTCGCTCTCTTGTGAAATAGCAGAATATAACATCCCTGCAGTCGTAGCATGTTTTATTTAGCACCACCTCATTGGGAAAACTGGCCCGTCGAGTGTAAGGCTGGTTATCACAGGTCCCAGTCAGTATCACAGTAAAAGACTGATGTATTCTCTGTTGATATGATGCCTGGACTCGGACAAACTCGGTAATCCCCTAAAAGCCTCAGTGCACTATAACATCATTGCTGACAGGCGGCTGTAAATCAGGAAAGTCAGGTTTCTCGAGCCTGGCGCCGTGACAGTATCGTCCTGGCGACTGCCCCAATGACATCACCTGGTAAACTGGACTTTAAATACCTGTGTAACAGGATTCTCAAAGCTCACCCCCCTGCCCTCGTGAACAGGACCGCAGTGCCTCGACTCTCGGAAGACGCCCTGGAGGCGAAATCATTCTCTGTGGCGTGAATCGACTCGAGACCAGAGCGTAAATACAGGAGCTATTCCTACACATACTGGTCTGCTGACCGCAGTGCAGCATCTCAAACGCAGGTTACTCAGGCAGGATATAAACCCGAGCAGCACAGTCTGAGGGACACCATGTTTGAATCTTTCACTGTATTACCTCAGCACTCCAGCATATTGGACTCAGAAGTGATAAATATGGTGCCAAAGCACAGACGGACAGGTTAAGCCCTTATGAAGTGACCTCGGCTGGATCTGAGGCCGATTTTATACAGACACCCCGTCAAATACCTGACTGCACTGTGAGGCTAAATGGTAGAGGAGAATATTCCGGATTGGCCTCAGAGAAAAGCACAATGTCGTCCACATGGTCTGAGGGTGGGAGCTGTGAACATCAGAGTCCAGTTTTCTGGAAGGTTCTCTCTCGTACATGGGGGGGGTCGGGACACAAGGAGGTGATGAGCCTATCAGAACTGAACAGAAGTTCCTTCAGGAAACGTCATGACAAGCAACATGAATGACACAATCTCCTTCTCTAGGAAAACAGCGGATACTGCAGAACTCTGAAAAGGTGCTGATATGCAAATTAAAAGTTCTTTTCACAAATAAACTGAGCAGCATTTACAATCAACCAAAACCGCAGGCTTTTGCAGCTGCCAGAGAGCTGTGTGCTGTTTACCATACGGGATCCTGATCATACATGAATAAGATCAAGGGCAGCTCTCCCATCACGACACATCCACAGACAAACACATTTCAGACATCTTTACCGCAGAGAGAACAGTGAGAACAGGTGGCTTCATTTTTATTACTTTTTGCATTTTTTAGACAAACTTCACCACGACTTCAGGATGCAAATTACACACCTACATGCAGAAACACTGGCAATGAGCTACGCCCACAGATAGAGAGAACGTGTGCATCCTCCACTGCACTCTGACTGTGCGCTCAACCTTCCTCTGAACGGAGAGAGGGAGAGGGAGAGAGAGGGAGAGAGAGGGTTGGAGGCAGAGAGAGAGAGAAGGAGAGAGAGGGTTGGAGGCAGAGAGAGAGAGAGAGAGGGTTAGAGGCAGAGAGAGAGAGAGAGGGTTGGAGGCAGAGAGAGAGAGAGAGAGAGAGAGTTCTGGGTTGGAGGCAGAGAGAGAGAGAAGGATAGATTGCGTCCCATCACTGAAAGTCTGTTTGTTTAGCAGCTCAGGAAGAGCCCCTGCCGTCGTCAGCACAGCACAGCGATCTCACAGAGCCCCCTGTGAAGGCTGCAGCCTGCAGGTCACACGTGCAGGTCCTGTATGCGGCTGAGATTACAGAATGGGCACAGCCAGTCTAACAGCTTCCTCTCTGATTCTCATTTCCTAGAAATTTTTTCCACATTGTAGGACACCGTTACACAGATAATCAGTATCTGCTGGTCGCAGCGCTTCACTGAAGCTACGTCACACTTATATTGAGAGAAATATTCTGACCAAGGACTTCACATTTCACCTCCACAGCATTACGTCAAACAGAAAATATCTAGATCTCGTGCATCATATCATCATATTCTGACATGAGAAGAGACAAATCGAAAAAAACTCTGACTTTGAGAAGCCGCCCAATAGCGCCACAGAAACCAGATTTCCTGGAACCGTCATGCCACAACTCCCTCCACCTGGGAACTCTAGGCCTGAGGCTGTGTTCACATGATGCGCCTCACCGTTAACTCTCATTTATTCCCTTTCCTGATTCGGGCTACAAAATTCTGGGACAATATTGGGGGAGAGGACGGGGTGTCAGGGCTGGAAAGGCTTCACCATGACAACCATGCGTAATTTCTCACCTCCGTAGTGAGATGTTTCCTCGAAAGTAAAGGGAAAGCACACAATGCGCAGGGACATTCCTACAGCGTACGCAGCGATGGCGGTGCTCGCGGGCGTTTGCGGTAGCTAGAATGCATCCTTACTGACCAGCCGCTATTGTTTTAAGTAACAAATGCCTCACTGAATTCCAATCCCTTCATACACAACTACAGAGTCGAAGTATCGAAAAACTGAGGATTTAAACTTGCATTTGAATGAAAAATATGAATATAAACACAGAATTACAACTGGCTATTTGTCCAAAGAGATACTTTCATTCCTGTTCAGAACCTGCGTATAATATACAGTGGCTGGATTACAGACAGACTGAGCAATCCACTGTGGGTATACTTAGCCCCAATCCCTAAGATCTGCACCCAGGAAAGTGCTGATGAGATATTTAGCCACACTCCCTAACATCTGAGAATTCCCCTTCACATCTGCGGCAGCGAGTACACGTCAGGACAAATGCAATCTGTCGCATTGCCATTGTAATTCTGCACGTGAGAAACCGGTTATGTCAGGTTGACGTGTCCCGTATTTGTTGTTGAAACAGAGATTGTTATGCAGACCAGGACGACGTGAACCTTGCCCATTATGCTGTGCGATAGTTTGGGGAATTCTGGGGACAGGCTGTAGTGGGGAGTAAAGGGGGGGAGAAGGAGAGAGAGAGAGAGAGAGACATGACACAGGAGAGGAACAGAGGACTGTGCGCTACAAAATGAGACAATAAGTGCTGCCAAGCACTCTATACCCCACTAGGGGTTTTGGTGACCTTCACCTTGACCTAATTAGATCCAAATTTTAATAACCAGGTAATCCTTGGGCCACTGCACACCTTTCTGGAACATTCTGTGGAATTTGATCGCCCTGTTTTTGCACTACACTCCTGACAGACACACAGACAAACAAACGCCATTGAAATCAATACCCCTGCCCCGTCAGGAGGGGTAATAACTGATTTTATAACTGCGGCTCACGCCATGCAGGTCATGTCATGCGGTCAACTTCATCCAAATGGATCTGAACCACCGAGGGAGGAAAAATAATCTCAGAAACTTCCTGAAAAAAAGATCACATCCATACCAGATAAAATCCCTGAACAAACACCAAAAGCATGATAGTTTTGGCTTCCTCCAGGCAAAGCACACACTAACCCACTAATGCCTGTTTGATCACAGCTCTCTGTTCAGCAAATAATGCCTGACACTTTGGCCAACTGATTTTAAGTGGTAACTGTAAGCCAGGCATGAAACATACATCCTGCCGCTTACACTATCAGTACAATAAAGACAGTCCGTCCAGCTAATTACAAACACAATACATCTTTGCCTAACAACAATCTACAATCGGTCATCGCTTACGTCCACAGCACAGTGCTGAAATTGCACTTTGACCTCCAATGACACTGTTAAAATCAACTAATCAGGGGCTCAAATGACTGTTTGAATGCTATCCTCAAAGAGTTAACATTCACATTTCACAATGTAGATTTAACAGAGCAGTTGAAATGGCACCCGTCTCAGGTCGAGTTAGACGGTTTCTCGCGTCTGGGGCCAATTCCTGGATTCATTCAATTACGATGGCCGAAAGAGCCAGTGATCGGATTCATTACCACTGCACATCATACACTATGTTCTAAGTTCTGGGTGCAACTTGGTATACATTTTAGTCATCAAAAAGCAGTAAGAAAACAGTATTTATGCCACATTTCACACCACAAGCCTCCTAGGGGAAGCACAGAGTAAGAATTTGAATTATTACAAAAGTAGCTCAAATGCGGAGAGTTCATCCCCCCTGTGGACAAGTGATCACAAAGCGATTCTAAGCCTTACCTCTTCAACTCCTCTTGTAAAGAGTGATGACAGCAGGAGTCCTTTCATTTCGCAAGGAAAACCCCAGAATTTTCTGAACGTGACCATCAGAAAACATCGAACAATTTCCAGAAGAGCAATGAAGGGAGTGATGCGCTCACATGTGCCTTTGAAATGCATTTCACAACCTAACCCCACATGGTCACTTCCTTCCCTATTATAAGTCTTCTGTCCCACATGCAGGAGCACACAGTGGCTGAAACCAATTTGTGTTCTGTGGGAAAGGTTGATGATATTGCACCAGTCAGCCCAATTTTTAGGTTGAGGGAGAAGAAATATACTGTCAAGGCACCTCCAACATAAATCCCACTCACCGGAGTTTTGTGACCAAGTGCAGGGATGGTTGTGACCTCAAATGGCAGCATATTCCCAGAATACCAATTAACATTATTAGGCTTTTTGTATTTGATTACAGGAGTGAAACACAAAGCTTGCTGCCAGGGCTGACGTGCAAGGCGCCATGGAGGATAAGGGGTTGAAACGTTCACTAAATAGCATCCAAATGCCATCGAAGTTCATAACAGTGGGTAGAGAACACTCATCTCTGTCGTGGTCACAAGAGCCCTCTACTGGCACTCTGAAGTAGTGCAGCTGATCCGCGTCCAAAATTATGGAAGAAACTGTAGTCTCCCTGCGTAAAACCATGAGAACAGCTTCATGAAGCGTACGTCCATCCAGCGAGAATAAACTTGCCGCGACCTTATGGTACTTATGAAACGAAAATACAGTACTTTACAAAAAGTACTTATCCCCAAGAACCTAGTTTGTGGAATTCCTTGAAATGGCTGTCAAGGGCGATGAACATTCCTCGGAATTTCTGCGCAAATCTGTGGCTTGTATGATTAAAAAATGCAGGGTGTATAAATGTAAACACGAGGTTCGCAATAGACAAACTGGAGGCAAAATCTCACCAGATGAGATGGTATTAATGATTCATATCATCTTAATCTGGAAATATTCAAGATCTATTTCGAGCTTCAAATAGGATTCCTACAGCTATTATACAACATGATGGAGTTCACGAAAGTTTGTGGCTCTTTAAAAAAAAAAAAATAAAAAAAAATTATATATATATATATATATATACACACACACACAACCCCAATTCCGAAATAGTTTGGACGAAGTGTAAATTGTGAATGAAATCAAAATGCAATGACTTTCAGATCACATGAGCCAATATGTTATTTACAATAGAACATAGATAACATTTCAAAAGTTGAAACTGAGACATTTTACATTTTTATCCACAAAATGAGCTTATTTCAAATTTTCTGGCTGCAATAGGCCTCAAAAAAGCTGGGACACAGGCAAAAAAGGGCTGAAAAAGCAATTAATATATGAGAATCAGCTGAAAGAACATTCAGCAAGTAATTAAGTTACCTGGCATCAGGTGTGTAACATGATTAGCTATAAAAGGGATGTCTCAGAGAGGCTGAGTCTCTCAAAAGTAAAGATGGCCAGAGATTTTTCCATTTTCTCTGAATCTTTTGATGATGTTATGCACTGTCGATGATGAGACCTTCAAAGCCTTTGCAATTTGACGTTGAGGAACATTGTTTTTAAAGGATTTCACAATTGTTTTACGCAAGCCTTCACAGGTTGGAGAGCCTCTGGCCATCTAAATGTTCGTCCCAACTATTTCGGAATTGGGGTTGTAGTTTATATTGTTTTTTTTATATCAGGAACGCCCAGAAACGAATTAAGGCAAAACGACGATTTTTTTTTTTTTTTTTTTTGGCTTCATCGTAGCCGATTTACATGCCTAATTAAATTTTATTATTGACATCAAAGCCTTCATACAAATATTAGGTTAACAACTTTTATTTTGACGCGGAACACCTCTCCGTCACCGGAAGTATCTTTCCGGTTTTTTCAACTTCACTTGTTATCAGTGTTTGCGGTTTCTTTATGGCTGAAATATTTTCTGTTCCCTCGGGTCGTATGATAAATGTTCTCAAAACGATCAGCAGCGATGGAAACTGATTGTCTCTCTGCTCGCAATATGGGTAATGTAGCAATTCGCTTTCAACACACCAGTGGCTGGCTTCGACATAATGAAAACTCGAATGTCTAGATAGTGGTTATTTGCCGATCTTGACCACAGGACTTGAAATAGGTGATCACCTCATTTCGTTTACGTAGTGACATGGCTTTTATCTTACTAGGTGCGTGGTACAAAGTGTGCATACCGTTGTCATTCATAATAGCGTTAAGTGTTACACTTATTCGAATTTCATTAGTTGCTTGCCAGCTTCATTCAACGTTCTGTGCAACCAACCATGCATGGGAGCGGAACTGTGCAACGGAGCTGCTGTACGAGTGCACTTCTGGCTTCGCAAACGTGCACAGTGTCACGCTGGACAAAAGTAGAAACCACATTTCTTACTGTTTGACAGCTTAACTGAAGTAACTGTGTTTAGGACATCTCGTGGGCGATTTCATTTCTGCAGCTCTGCTCGCAAACATTTTCACAGGATATGCTTGTTTTCTGCGTTATCTTGTCTCACACCAGCGTAAGGGGCGGGACTCTGTGTTTATTTTCTGGCTACTTCCTGGTGTTTCGCGAACCCCAGAAAAGTAAAATATGTGTTCCACAACTGTGCTGTCATTGTGAGACAATTCTCTTGCGGAGTAATTTTACCTCCGTGTCCACCTCCGTCATACAGAGTGTTCCTCCCTGTCAGTGCTATTTTCAGAACTTGGTTTCTTGTATTTCTATAGATACCACTCTTCCTCTCTCTTGCCTACGCCTCTTGGTCCCACCGCTGCGCCTGGCCTCTGCAGCCATGTGGCACATGACACTGCGGGGCGAAGTGAAGCATTTTGGGAAATTTGAGGAGTTTGTGACCTTGGTGACAGAGACAATCCCAGAGCTTATGACTGACAAGTATTGCTCCCAGCTTAGCCAAGGCCTACGAAAAAAAGGGTGGGAGAGGAAATAAATTCTTTGCGTGCGTGTGTGTGTGTGTGTGTGTGTGTTTTTGTGTGTGGGGGGCATTTAATTAGTCTCAAAACTCAAGCGCTTGAAAATGATGGGACTGACGTCAGCTAGCTTTTCAAACATCAAATATTTAGCGAGCTATCACACAGCATCATGGTGATTATGGACAGTCAACAAAATTAATACATTTTAAAAATATTAAAAATGTATCAGTAACTCGGAGGACTGTCGGTCTCCAGCTTCTTCTTCTGTAGTTTACGGGTGGACAACCTGTCATAAAATCAAACAGCCAATCAAAGGTCATAGCCAGTGTTGAATGTCCCACCTCCAAAGTCTCAAAAGTCAAATCGAAGAGCGAGCGAACGCTGATATTGCGAGCGCATTTTGAGAGTGAGCGCATGTCGAAATGGTGATTGTTTTGATATTGTGAGCGTGTGTTGAAAATTGCGAGTGAGCAAATGTTGATATTGCCAGCGTCAGTTGAGCCTGTGAGCGCATGTCGAAATTGCAAGTGTGTGTTGAAATTGTGAGCGCGCGTTGAAGTTTCCAGCGCTAAGTGAGGGTCATGCGCGCTCGATTTTTATGCGCTTGAGTTTTGAGAGGAATTCAACGCCATAGTAATTCTGGGCATGAATTTGTCACGCTTTAAGTGGCAGTCTGTTTTATTAGGGAAGAACATGAGAAGCTTTGAGAATGTGTACAGAATGCTAAATTATTGGTTCACCTACAGTGGTACTGACCCTCTGCTTGCCATTACAGTTTATTCTTGAGTTGTGTCGGAGTGGGCGAGCAACAGAGACACAAACCATACACGCCCACCTTGACAGGATTCGGTCCCTCTGTGCATCCCGTAATACGACAGGGGTAGGTACCCATGAAGAACTTTCTAGAATAAAAGCCTTAGTTTTAAAAATGTGCTTGGTTCCTGCTGAACTTAGAGATGAATGCAGACAGCCGGTGCATGTGATTCATCTGGATCAGGTCCTGCTTTTTTGTCACAACTTCAGAGGGAAAGAGAGGCAGGAAGCAGCTGTCACTCAAAGATGGCACTGATATTAATTAATTCATTAATCAAATGAAGCCAAAGTATTGACACATCAGCTGCATAATAACCAGTGTAATTTGCGTTACTAACGTGGTTGGCCTAATGTAATCCCTGTAACTCGTAAATTATGCAACTTGTGTAACCTGAATTCCATAACCTCTGTAACTTAGGAACTTTATGCAACCTTACTTTTTCAACATCTATAAGCCTGTGTACGTGCATGTAAGCATATATAAGTAAATGTAATTACTGAGGTAAACTTGTGTGCATGCATGTTTACAGATGCACACAATTGCTCACAAGCATAAATGCATGAATAATTGCTTGAGTGCAAACTTGTTAACATTCTTGAATATCGACCAGCTGTCTCATGCTGTTGCTGTGTCTGGCAGAGGAATGTTGCTGATGCCTTAGACGGTGATTTTCTGGAGCTGGTCCAAACCCTTCTGAAGGACCCAGCAGAGAGAGAGCACTACTTCCAGGTCAGGGACCCGCAGTCATGATTCAAAAAATCTACTTACAAAACAGATATGGGCAAATCCAACCAGATGCCCTCTCTGCAGTTGTATTCCTGGCAGGTTCCATCTTCCAATATCCTCCATTTTGCCCACTCAACTTTCTGCAACTATTTTTTGAAGGCTCCATGCACAAAATATAAAAATCACTTCATTCCTCCTCTTCTGTCAGGAAGTGTTCCCTGTGGAATTTGGCCCGAAGTATGATTCCACTCTGCAGACCTTGATGTGGGAGTTCCTTTCGAGATTGGAAAACCTGCTGCATGTACCAGATCTCACGCAGGTACCAGATCTCACACGGGCACCAGATCTCACACGGGTGCCAGATCTCACACAGGTACCAAATCTTTCACAGGTACCAGATCTCACACGGGTACCAGATCTCACACGGGCACCACATCTCGCACAGGCACCAGATCTCACATGGGTACCAGATCTCACATGGGTACCAGATCTCACACGGGCACCAGATCTCACACAGGTACCAAATCTTTCACAGGTACCAGATCTCACACGGGTACCAGATCTCACACGGGCACCACATCTCGCACAGGCACCAGATCTCACACGGGTACCAGATCTCACATGGGTACCAGATCTCACACGGGTACCAGATCTCACACGGGTACCAGATCTTAACACGGGTACCGGATCTCTACACAGGTACCGGATCTTGCACGGGTACCGGATCTTACACAGGTACCAAATCTTGCACAGGTACCGGATCTCTACACAGGTACCAGATCTCATACGGGTACCGGATCTTGCACAGGTATCAAATCTTACACAGGTACTAGATCTCACACAGGTTAAACAGGTACTAGATCTCACACGGGTACCAGATCTTGCACAGGTACCAGATAACGACAAAGACAGGTTGAACATAGTCCTTCCTGATGCCATAATTTGTGCATGTAAGTATAAAATGGCAGCAGGATATTCAAAATGATTAACTATGCTAGAACCTGGTGAATATGAACAGTTAAAGCATTGTTATAGCCGTACCCTGCAGTTTGAGCAGAAATTTGTCACTTTGTATGAATCAGGCAAAATAAGGAATGTTTTAGCGTTTATACAGTTCCCGCAAACTCGTCTCTAGGTACAGAAAGGGCGAATGGGCTCTCTGAAGGGGGATAACATACAGGTCTCGCAACATCCTGGACTAGTTGTCCACTGAAACATCAGGACTACATGGGGGGGTCAGCGTTCGTGAGGAAACATGTCTGCTGCCATACGGGGCACACAGTGCTTCTGCTCGCGCTTCATGGGCTTTTCTTCCACGGCTCTTCTGGGGAAATCTGGGAGGGCTTTACAGGTGAATGATACATCGAATTAAAGTTTGAAGTGCACTCTTTTTGGGCATATCTACTCGAGGTTTGACCTGGGTTCCCCTTTAACCATCTCTCTCTCTTACATTCAGACAGCATCTTTGCTCAGTGCTGCCCCAGCAGGTGTGGAGGAGTGCCTGCAGTCTGCATCTCAGCAGCAGCAGCTGAAGACTCTGCTTCTGTGTCGCAAATGTTTCAAACAGTTTTCCAGTGACCGTAGGTCTCCGTTATGTATTTCAGTGATATGCCAGTTTATGTACGATGAACAGTGATGAAATGTATTATGTATTGTATGAATGTGGAGTCAAAAATATTGAAGTTTACCAGTTATAACGAATACAGCAGTTAGACGGTGAAAAATGTGTGCATGTAAAAGGCATCAGTTATCCCATTACGCAGGTTTGTGTTCGTTTTTGAGTCAAATTTAATGACATTTTCACATGTGTTATGCAGTCTCTGAATCCTATGTTTTAGCTTGATAATTCAGATCAGACTGAGTATCAGTCATTCTCTCTCTCTCTCTGCACCTCCTCTTCTCCAGCCCTCTCTCCTTCAGCAGGAATCACCTCTCAGCAGGCAGAGTCTGGCAGCCAATCAGGATCCATTACTGTCTTAAGCTCCTCCACTTTCAGCAGAGAGGTGGAGCCGGAGTGTTTGATTGACAGCACAGATTACTCAGAACTGGAGGCGGAGCTTCGGAGGAGTGTGGGGTTCAGCGAGGGGGCAGCAGTGATGGAGGGAGAGGATGAAGGGAAGGAACAGGAGAGAAATGAACTGGAATCGGGGAATGAACTCACTCGCGCTCCCCACACTTTCGAGGAGTCAGCTGTGACGTGTGACAAAATGGAGAGTGAATTGTTGATGACCTTGAAATGGCTTCCGGAGTCGGAGGGGAAAATGTGAGAGACGGGGCGGAGGAGGCTACGGCAGGAAGTGTCTTTATATTTCTCCATGGGACCGACTCGCTGGAAATGAGTGTTTTTATCTGTCCTTCTGTTGCAGAAATATGATCGAACCCCAGAGTTTCACTCATGAGAACAGGAGTGCAGGTGAGGAGATGTTCTGCCGCAGAGCGTTTAGGATGGAAGATGCAGTGAGTAAAAACAGCTGTTAGTTCTGCAGAGCTGCAGGCGTCATGATGAATTATGCTTTTGTGGTTTAGGTTCTGTCCAAAAAGCTGAATTACATTAACTGAAGGAGCTGTCACTACAGGGTTAACTCTCACTGTCATTTTAAGATGTTAGAACGTTTTTTATAACCTCCTTTTCATGGAGGTTTTGTGCGTGCGTTTGTAGTTGTGTGTTGGCTGTAGCGCAGTATTGCACCCTCTCCACAGGCTGGACGCTGGGGGCAGACGCATGTGTGTTTGCCTGCGCCGAGTGCCGTGTGTTTCATTCAGACGAAGGCTCTGTTCATCAGCACATACAGGCTGCCCATCCACACCAGTGTAAGGAGTTAGTGTGGACTGGCGGGAGTAAAGCTGAGAACCCAGGACCTTCTAGCACCGCCCACCCGGTTCCCGCCCAGGCACAACACCCCGTCCCCATACTCGGCCCTAACCCCGCCTCTACGCTTAACGGCACCCCTGAACAAGACACCACCCATGTACCAGCCCATGACCCCACCCTTATCCTCACCCTTATCCCCACCCCTACGCATAACCCCACCCCTATCCCCACCCCTACGCATAACCCCACCCCTATCCCCACCCCTACGCATAACCCCACCCTTATCCCCACCCCTACGCATAACCCCACCCTTATCCCCACCCCTACACATAACCCCACCCCTGGCCCCGCCTGTAATCCCACCCCCACCTCAGGAACCCAGTTGCCCGACGCAGCCAAGCCAGAGACGAGGGGCTCGCGGACTCACTGCTGCTCGATATGCGGAAAGAGCTTCAAATCCCCGTCAGACCGCACACGACACGAGCGCACGCACACCGGCGAGCGGCCCTTCCACTGCGCCCAGTGCGGTAAGGGCTTCATAACGGCCTGGGACCTCACCAGGCACCAGCGCTCTCACGCGGGGAAACTGCCCTTCTACTGCAAGCAGTGCGGCGACAGCTTCAAGTCCTCTGAGGAGCTAACGCAGCACAGGCTAACCCACCCCGCCAAGCGCCGCTACAGCTGCCGCCAGTGCGGGAAGAGCTTCGACTCCCTCCTGGAGCGCTCCAAGCACCGGCAAACGCACGCCGTCAGGCGGCAGTACAAGTGCCCGCAGTGCGAGAAGAGCTACACGCGACCGTCTGACATGCGCCGACACCAGCGAAGCCACACGGGCGAGCGGCCTTACCGCTGCGCGCTCTGCGCCAAGACCTTCCGCTCCTCCACCGGGGAGCGGAAGCACCAGCAGACGCATACGGGTGAGCGGCCCTTCCCCTGCTCCTACTGCGGCAAACGCTTCACCCGCCTGCCCATCCTCACCCGCCACGAGCGCATCCACACCGGCGAGCGGCCCTACCTCTGCTCCCACTGCGGCAAGAGCTTCCTGTCCCTGGGGGAGCTCTCCAAGCACCAGAAGTGCCACACGGACGAGAGGCCGTACCTGTGCGCGCACTGCGGGAAGGGCTTCAAGCGGGAGGGAGCGCTGATGAAGCACCGCCGGAGCCACACGGGCGAGCGGCCCTACTGCTGCCCGCACTGCCAAAAGACCTTCACCGACCGCTCGGGCCTCAACCGCCACCAGCTGCTGCACACGGGCGAGCGGCCATACTGCTGCCCCCAGTGCGGGAAGAGTTTCCTGTCCTCCGGCGAGCTGCTCAAACACCAGCGCTTCCACACGGGCGAGCGGCCGTTCAGCTGCTCGCTGTGCCCCAAGAGCTTCACGCAGTCCTGCTACCTGAAGCGGCACGAGAGGAGCCACAGCGGGGAGCGGCCGTACAGCTGCCCCCACTGCGGTAAGAGCTTTCCCTGCTCCGCCCAGCTCAACAGGCACACCAAAACTCACTCCGAGGAGCAGCCCTTCCTCTGCTCCGAGTGCGGCCAGAGTTTCAGCCACTCGCACCTCCTGAAAACACACCAGCTGACTCACACCGTCGCACAGAGCTGAGGCCCTGCTTTCCGCGGTCTGGCAGCGGTGTCGCATCACATGACTGTTTCCTTGTACTTATTGGTCCATAAGTGACTGTAACTGTATAAAACTGGCTTTTTACTGTAAAAATCTCCTGATTTGACGCACACACATAGTAAACATGTCAGTCTGCACTCAAACTCATATTCATTTTCATTTCCAAAGAACGCATCACTGCCAAAGTATTAAGACATGACGCTATGCCCCAAACATTGTCATTAATGGCTGCATTTTCTGCCACTGTGCGGGTTTGAATCCGCTGTGTGACCTTTCTGTTTGGAGTTAGCGCATTCTCCCCAGGTTTGTGTGGGTTTCCTTTGGCAGGTCAAAGACATGCATCAGCCTAATTGGAGACTTCAGATTGCTCATTGGTGTGTCCCTGCCTTTTGCCTACAGTCAGCTGGGTTAGCTTGCTAAGGTCATCAATTTCCACAATGAAGTATCCAATAATAAGTACATCAGCCCCCACTCAAAAATGTGTTAATCTGGGGCAATAAACCATCTCAATGAAAAACAGTGACCTTCACAATGCAACGTTTCCAGCTAACAGATTTCACAGTGACACGTCTACAGCAATGATATTCAGCTTCACTCGGAACCATCTTCAGCAAAGATCTTTAACTCCGCGCTGCGGTCCCACACTACAACAACTCAACTCCAGCGAAGGTAATCGGCTCACACGCCAGTAGGTCCTCCATGCTCCAAGGTCATGAATCTAAGTGTTCTTAACACATTCTTCTTTTCTGTGAAATGTGCTTCTCTATGTCAGTCTAGTAGGCCATGTGTGAAAAGTATGCTCTAACTGGAGTTAGAGGCATGAAATGATTCATGAGTTTTTCACAAAGGTGCGCAAAATTAAGAACTCACAACCTGGCCACTATGTTGATGGGTTAAAAGTCAAATCACAAATCCTGAGTCCTCGTACAGTGAGTAGCATAATATTGCCTTGCTTTTAAATCTGAAAATAAATCAAGTCAATTAAAATGTCAAAAAATGTGTGATGAAAGCACAAAGCATTTCACAGTAAAATGTAGTCTTTGGTGACAGAGGTACTTGTTTGATGATTTTTGTTTGTAAAGGTTTTTTAAGTGGCTGTTGATGGAGACACTGGCTGATCCGGCGCACACACACACACACACACACAGCAGCACAGCTCGACATAGCATCTCTCTCTGACCCTGTGCTGTCAGCCAGTGGTGATAGTGCTCTCTGGTCGCCTGCATTTTTAATGCAGATCTGCGACTGGAGCTATTTTGATGGAAATGTATTATTTGCAGCTGCGTGAAAACGCTCACTCTTTCCCCTGAGGGTAAAACACTGGTCCGGGCCGTAAGCACTGGAGAGCTGTGTGTGAAGATGGCGAACACTGTTCAACATTCATGGATTGGCATTATTTAACATCTCTATGAAGGGACAATTTAAGAGAGAAGTCAGAACCGTACCGGCTGTCGTAGGCTAAGGTTGTGAGAGCAGGAAATGGGACGAGGTTGGGAGAAAAGCTCACTGGGGTGCGTAATTATTTGGACAGCAATAGTAATAAAGGGCTGTTATTTGGAGGCAGCACATCAACTATGGCTGTAAACCCCTTAATAAAATCGATACGCAGTAACAATGCAAGAATTAGAGCCTTCTATCCTGGTGTCTCAACACAATTGCTCGCGGGTCTCACTCTATTGGCTAAAATTCACGGAACATTCCAGGCACTTTATGCTCTCATTTTATTTTTCTACATAACTTGGTGGCTCAGGAAAAAAGCAATGTGTGAAACATCAGATGGTATTTTCTGCGACTTATGTGAATAACGTGTTCCAACCAGTGTTCACCAAAAGCTTAGGTTATTAGGAATGCAACAGTGTTCATGACAGACAACTATTTCCTTTATTAGAAACAAACTTTATAAGGAACCACCCTTAAAGTGTACAGAAATCAGCTATAATGCAACATGCCAAATATACAGCCCTATACACAAAAGTGCAATGTCATGACAAGTTAGCAAGTAGGCTAATCTTAATTGTTGGCTATACACTTAAGCAAAGACTGCATTTTTGAAGTTGAATTTGGTTTTTGACAGAATTATCGGGTGATACATGGTTTTTGGAATGAAAGAAACCACAGTTTAGAACAAGTATCTTCGAGGTCCTCTAAAATAAATTTCAAAGGCACTTTTCGCATGTACATGCTATGGGAGTACAGGAGCGTGAGTGTAACAGTCAGTGAGCAGGCAACTACCAAACTGTACAGACTCGTCACAAGAGGGGTGTTCGACTTCAGCACCTCCGACCTTCTTAACTTCCCGCTCCATTCTCAAAGCAAGTATATCCATAGAAAATACCCAAAACAAAATCAAACGGTTAAAAAAAATATACTTATGTACTCATACAAAAATCTAGAAAAAGTTCTGTTTGTCAGGACGGATGCTGTTAATTTATGTGCAGGATGTGATTTGGACAAGGAGGGTAAATCTTCTTCTTCTGGACTCCGTGCTTTGGCTGTGGGAAATTACACTTTTTAAGTACTGTGAACGTTAGCAAGTTCTTCTTGTGGTTCCAGAAGTTTCTGTCATACGCCACACTCCGCTCCCCCGACCGCCCCACCTGAGTCCACAGTGTTCCCGCGGTGCTCTCCAAAACCTGGTAGATCTGAAACTCCGCCCTGCGTGATTATTGCGAGGGTTCCTCCCGGAGCAGTTTGACGCTCTTAGGTCCGTCCTCATTACATCACCCGCACTCGAAACCTGAGCCGACTCTTTTCCCACACGTGCGCCCGCTCACTAATGTGCACGCGCTGCAACCGGCGCTCGGGAGTCCATTTTGGCTCTTCCTCGATGATTCGCCGCTGGGTAGCTGACCGTGCGTCGACAGACCGGCGAGCAGGCCAGACTTCCATGCAGTTCTCCAGCAGAACAAGGCCCTGTATTGTGACTTTGCCAAACTCAATCCCCGGAACAGAACCATGCCAGTAACCGAGGACTCGGCCATTAACAAACACTGACAAGCACATGGAGGAGGAGGCATGGACTTAACGAAAAATTGACAATAACAGTCATAGCCTATGGCTACAAGTTTTACACCTTTGAGGAAGCAGCACAGAAGACTAACAGAAAACTAGAGTACAGGGTCACCAGTAAAACATGTACATCAAGATTTAACTCGCGCTATTCCACAGGACCTTACGGCAGGGCACAGCCGAGCATTACTGTGGCACTATAGCCTTACTATAGTAAGTAATGTAAGGATTGGCAGCCATTTTTAACCGGGGTTCGGCAATAACAAAGTGCGTCTCGACTCAGGTGGTCCGATCATGTGGGGCGGAGTAAGACGTTACATTTCTTGTCCATACAGACTTAAAAATTAATTTTTCCACAGTTTTTTAAATTTTATTTTAACGGTTACACACACCTCCAGCTCATCCGCAGAGCTAGTCCATTCGTCTTGGTGTACATTAAAGCTATGTTAAAGAAGCATTTGGGGACGACTGAGGTCGAAAGTAACAAGGGTCCATCCCAATGCTGAACCGGAGAGGCTATTTGGCTCATCCTCACGAGTCTGTTTACATGTGAGTGTGTTGTATTGTCCATGCTAGCAGAACATTAGCAAAACTAAAACAAGTTAGTTATCTCATTCTTCTTGTAACGGTACACTAGTGGAATAAAATCAATAACTCTTATTAACCCAAAAATACCCTTATTTCCACAAACCTCGCAGCTCCTGAGTCCGTACACCTCTGGTGACTCACTAAGGTAATAGCAGCTTTTGAAGAGGAGACAAGTCCTTATCGGTCTCTCAGTGTGAACGAGCTTATATCTTCTGTCAAAGCATCAAGACATTTCATAAGGAAAGATTTCTGTTCAAGTTCAGCAAAACTGTTAGAACCCAAGAGACTACATTTCCCACAACCCCACTGTAAAGTCTAAGTTAACACTGAGAATAAACCAAAACAGCCTTGTCTTAGCATTCAACCATCAACACCATCTAGTTATTGTAGCTACTCTCAACTCTTCAAAGGAAGCCTTTGTGATTTGTTGTTATATACATATACAGGAAATTCCCTTTCGATCTAATAAATCTTCACAATCTACTTACTGTAATGATGTTATTCACTGTCAGTACCTCTCTATACATTTTCATGAGAAAAAAACCCTCTGTTTACAATTCAGTCTATGGTAGTATATATAGTTTAGCTCTTCTTGGAGGTTTCTGCTAATGAACCTGCTCTTTTCTGCAGACAATTAAGCTTCTAGACACGGAATGAACACCCAACCATCACACAGAAACACACACATCGTTAAATCACATCAATGCCAATTTTGTCCTCTCTCTATCTCCCTAAAGACTGAACTCTGGATTCTCAAGCTTACTTATTGGTTGATACAGCTGACACTACGTTACTCTATGAGCCTGCCGTCCAATAGGGTCTCCTGCACCGGCTCGGCACCTGCGGGGCTCACATGGTGCAGGATTTGTCTAGGGGCCCGTGGGGGGGGGGAGGGGGCTGGGCGGGGCCGGTTCTGGGCAGGACCAGCGGTTTGGGCCGCAGAGCTGGGGGCTTAAGCTGCACCCCCATGCGGGGGGTCATCGTGGGCTTGAAGGTGCTGAGGGCCTCGGCGGATGAGGAGGGGGAGGGGCGCTGGGGGTCCGGGGCCCGTAGAGCGAAGCCGTGCAGGGGACTCAGTGACTGGGCGGAGCTGGCCCCGGAGGGCGGGGAGTTCTTCACTTGCTCCAGTGTGTCCAGAACCACGTCCGGCGCGTGATTGGCTGAGCTCTGGCGCTCCAGCTCCCGCAACTCATTTAGTGCGCTGTTCATGGTCTCCTCAATATCCTGCAGGAGGGAGGAGAGAGGAGAGTGGGTGAATGAAGGAGGGGAGAGGAGAGAGGGAGCGGGAGGACAGAAGAGAGAGGGGGAGGAGAGGAGAGGAGGTGAGAGAGGGGGAGGAGGAGAGGTGAGAGGAGAGGAGGTGAGAGGGGAGGAGGTGAGAGGGAAGGAGAGGAGGTGAGAGGAGAGGGAGGTGAGAGGGGGAGGAGAGAGGTGAGAGGAGAGGAGGTGAGAGAGGGGGAGGAGAGGATGGAGGGAGTTCGGTAACTGAAGTGGCAGTTTTAGATCTTTCAGGGGTACAAAAATCTATCTGGCAAAATCCCGCATTTTAAAGGAATTTGCACAGAATAATCCTAACTGACTGAATGGGGTGTTTTGAAGGACGACTTTTGCCAGTAACTGGAAGCCCTGAATCCCTCATCGTTCGCCGAAGTACACAGCACTCATACTGCATCCCCGATAACCGGGCGCTGAATACAGTAACTTTACTCCACACATGACTGTGAAAGGGACCCTACATTACAGAGGGTTCACTGCAGATGATATACTGTGTGTTACTGCCGCACAGATACACCCTCAGGGCCCCTATAAAACCATCTCCCCATTCACCACCCCTGACCCCCGGCTGACCTGTGCGATGGTCTCGGGGTCGAGGCCCTTGGCATGGGGCAGCGGGGCGAAGCCGCCATACTGGCCGGAGGACGTGGAGCGGCGCAGGGGCGGGCTCTCGGTCTTGCGCAGCGACTCGTGGCGGCTGATGTTGGTGAGGCTGCCGTGACCGGCTCGTCTGCGGCGCTCAGGGCTGTCCAGGTGCGCCAGGCCCCGCCCCCGCAGCAGCTCCCGCGAGCTGAAGTGCCCCGCCCCCGACGCACAGCCCTCCAGGGGACTGTGGGAGTGGCCCTGCGGAGAGGGGTGGGGCATGGAGTGACTGTCGCTAGGGCGACCAGGGGGACGGCGGGTGGGGGGGTCTGTCCTCTTCCGGTGCCTGCTGGAGAGAGAGAGAGAGAGAAGGGTGGGAGAGAGGAATAAGGGTCAGACAGGTGTGTGTAGACTAAACTCACTCAGACCCCCCGATGGCTGCACACACTGCCATCTTTGACTCTAATACTTCAGCAGCCAATGTCCCAACTTTAATGGAACAGCATGTAGCAACTCACTGACTGGATACAGGCTCTCGGTGTGTTGATTTAATACATAACAGAGTGATTCAGCCTCCAACTCCCACAATGCAGTGCGTGCTCGACCCACTCCTCTCCCACAGTGCTCCTCTCACCTCCTCTCTCCCACAGTGCTCCTCTCACCTCCTCTCTCCCACAGTGCTCCTCTCACCTCCTCTCTCCCACAGTGCTCCTCTCACCTCCTCTCTCCCACAGTGCTCCTCTCACCTCCTCTCCCCCACAGTGCTCCTCTCACCTCCTCTCTCCCAAAGTGCTCCTCTCACCTCCTCTCTCCCAAAGTGCTCCTCTCACCTCCCCTCTCCCACAGTCCTCCTCTTACCTCATCTCTCCCACAGTGCTCCTCTCACCTCCTCTCCCACAGCGCTCCTCTCACCTCCTCTCTCCCGCAGTGCTCCTTTCATCTCCTCTCTCCCACAGTGCTCCTCTCACCTCCTCTCTCCCACAGTGCTCCTCTCACCTCCTCTCTCCCACATGCCTCCCAGAGTGTCAGGGAAACAGCTGCTCCCCAGACGCTCCTCTCTCCTCCTGTCATACTGACACAGGCCCGGGCTGCTGCTCTGCTTTCATCAGCTGCACACTGTACATTCATCACACCTCTCTCCCCCTACACAGACGCCTCAGCCCTGCTCATCGCACATGACAGCCACGTACTGCACCAGATTTCATCAGTCATTCCCCAGGAGATCATCACACCACTCTGTGTTATTCACAGGCTGCCAAGAGGCTGACAGCTCGGTTTCCAAGAACTAAAGCGCCGAGGGACTTGACCCCGTCTGGAGACGGTACGCACTCCCTTTCCATCATATTTAAGATGCAACACGAGCAGCGGAACTCAGAGATCAGATCCCCAGCTCCGTCTGAGCAACACTTTCATCTCAATTCATTTAAAACCACTGTGTTATTCACCTGTACATCTGAGCTTATGATGGAACCCAGAATAGGAAGATAATGCTAACAAAGACGTAAGGTTACACTGCACAATGCTGGCTCTGTCCATCCTCAAAGACAGCCTTATATTACACCCACATACAGTGGCAGCACCTCACTACAGCAATGGCAGCCTTATGTTACACCCACATACAGTGGCAACCTCAGACATCAATGGCATCCTTACAGCTCCCACATACAGTGGCAGCACCTCACTATCTCAATGGCATTTAAAACACCCACATAAAGTGGCAGCACTGGTGTAAGCAATGGCAGCATTATGTTACACCCACATACAGTGGCAGCACCACGATAGCAATGGCAGCCTTATGTTAGACCCTAACAAACAGTGGCAGCACCTCACTACAGCAATGGCAGCCTTATATTACACCCACATACAGTGGCAGCACCTCACTACAGCAATGGCAGCCTTATGTACCCCAAATACAGTGGCAGCACTTCACTACAGCAATGGCAGCCTTTACATACAGTGGCAGCCCTCACTATACAATGGCAGCCTTACATTACACCCACATACAGTGGCAGCACCTCACTACAGCAATGGCAGCCTTATGTTACACCCACATACAGTGGCAGCACCTCACGATAGCAATGGCAGCCTTATGTTACACCCTCATACAGTGGCAGCACCTCACTATAGCAATGGCAGCCTTACATTACACCCACATACAGTGGCAGCACCTCACTATATCAATGGCAGCATATTACACCCAAATACAGTGGCTAGCAATGGCAGCCTTACTATACAGTGGCAGCACCTCACTATAGCAATGACAGCCTTACATTACACCCACATACAGTGGCAGCACCTCACTATAGCAGTGACAGCCTTACATTACACCCACATACAGTGGCAGCACCTCACTATAGCAATGGCAGCCTTATATTACACCCACATACAGTGGCAGCACCTCACTATAGCAATGACAGCCTTACATTACACCCACATACAGTGGCAGCACCTCACTATAGCAATGACAGCCTTACATTACACCCACATACAGTGGCAGCACCTCACTATAGCAATGACAGCCTTACATTACACCCACATACAGTGGCAGCACCTCACTATAGCAGTGACAGCCTTACATTACACCCACATACAGTGGCAGCACCTCACTATAGCAGTGGCAGCCTTACATTACACCCACATACAGTGGCAGCACCTCACTATAGCAATGGCAGCCTTATATTACACCCAAATACAGTGGCAGCACCTCACTATAGCAATGGCAGCCTTACATTACACCCACATACAGTGGCAGCACCTCACTATAGCAGTGACAGCCTTACATTACACCCACATACAGTGGCAGCACCTCACTATAGCAATGGCAGCCTTATATTACACCCACATACAGTGGCAGCACCTCACTATAGCAGTGGCAGCCTTACATTACACCCACATACAGTGGCAGCACCTCACTATAGCAATGACAGCCTTATATTACACCCACATACAGTGGCAGCACCTCACTATAGCAATGGCAGCCTTACATTACACCCACATACAGTGGCAGCACCTCACTATAGCAATGGCAGCCTTACATTACACCCACATACAGTGGCAGCACCTCACTACAGCAATGGCAGCCTTATGTTACACCCACATACAGTGGCAGCACCTCACTACAGCAATGGCAGCCTTACATTACACCCACATACAGTGGCAGCACCTCACTATAGCAATGGCAGCCTTACATTACACCCACATACAGTGGCAGCACCTCACTACAGCAATGGCAGCCTTATGTTACACCCACATACAGTGGCAGCACCTCACTATAGCAATGGCAGCCTTATGTTACACCCACATACAGTGGCAGCACCTCACTATAGCAATGGCAGCCTTACATTACACCCACATACAGTGGCAGCACCTCACTATAGCAATGGCAGCCTTACATTACACCCACATACAGTGGCAGCACCTCACTATAGCAATGACAACCTTACATTACACCCACATACAGTGGCAGCACCTCACTATAGCAATGAAAACCTTACATTACACCCACATACAGTGGCAGCACCTCACTATAGCAATGGCAGCCTTATATTACACCCACATACAGTGGCAGCACCTCACTATAGCAATGACAGCCTTACATTACACCCACATACAGTGGCAGCACCTCACTATAGCAATGTCAGCCTTATATTACACCCACATACAGTGGCAGCACCTCACTACAGCAATGGCAGCCTTATATTACACCCACATACAGTGGCAGCACCTCACTACAGCAATGGCAGCCTTACATTACACCCACATACAGTGGCAGCACCTCACTATAGCAATGGCAGCCTTACATTACACCCACATACAGTGGCAGCACCTCACTATAGCAATGGCAGCCTTATATTACACCCACATACAGTGGCAGCACCTCACTATAGCAATGGCAGCCTTACATTACACCCACATACAGTGGCAGCACCTCACTATAGCAATGTCAGCCTTATATTACACCCACATACAGTGGCAGCACCTCACTATAGCAATGGCAGCCTTACATTACACCCACATACAGTGGCAGCACCTCACTATAGCAGTGGCAGCCTTACATTACACCCACATACAGTGGCAGCACCTCACTATAGCAATGGCAGCCTTATATTACACCCACATACAGTGGCAGCACCTCACTATAGCAGTGACAGCCTTACATTACACCCACATACAGTGGCAGCACCTCACTATAGCAATGTCAGCCTTATATTACACCCACATACAGTGGCAGCACCTCACTATAGCAATGGCAGCCTTACATTACACCCACATACAGTGGCAGCACCTCACTATAGCAATGGCAGCCTTATATTACACCCACATACAGTGGCAGCACCTCACTATAGCAATGTCAGCCTTATATTACACCCACATACAGTGGCAGCACCTCACTATAGCAATGGCAGCCTTACATTACACCCACATACAGTGGCAGCACCTCACTATAGCAATGGCAGCCTTACATTACACCCACATACAGTGGCAGCATCTCACTATAGCAGTCTGGCCCAGCCCAGGAGCTTTCTTAATGGCCCACAATTCCTTCAGCCAAAAGAAAACAAACTAGAGGCACTCGTAGAGTGCAAACCGCCGCCAAGGCAGCACAATCCAAATGTGCATGAGTGGGAGAAAATTTGAGTTATCGCGTGTGATAGGATTTCAAGATGGCTGCCGTGGCGGCCATTTTGTTTCACTGATCGCGGTCAAAATCAATAGGGTCCATCCTTGATGTAATAGCAATCCATCCACAAAATTTTAGACAAATCCATGAATTACTTTTTGAGTTATCGCGTGTGATAGGATTTCAACATGGCTGCCGTGGCGGCCATATTGTTCCAGTGATCGCGGTGAAAATCAATAGGGTCCATCCTTGATGTAATAGCAATCCACCCACAAAATTTCAGACAAGTCTGAGCATTAATTTTTTAGTTATGTTGTTCACAAACAGACAAACAAACAGGGGCGAAAACGTAACCTCTGCCCCAACTTCGTTGGCGGAGGTAAGAAAGATTTAATTATTACCAATGATGACCTAATGTCATAGATAGATCTTAATGACCTCAGTAATAACAGTATTGCAGGTTTTCTAAATATTTAATATATTTCATAAACTAAAACTTAATGTATGTAAGCTTATTCATGGTGGACACTATTACTTCAGAAATCACTACGTTTGATCCCCTCGTGACTGTTTGAAAGAAATCAATCAGCATATGTGATCTGTGTGGTTATAAAAAAGTATTACTCAAAATTATTAGCATTTGAGGAATTCTTTCCAAAATCGCCAGGTTTTGTCTTCTCATCATAAGTGAAATTCTGCACCAAATTTGAAATGGATAAGAGAAAAACTGTTAGCTGTTGCAAGATTACGAGGAAATCTCTACCGCGTACCGACTGCTGATCCACAGTATTGCCTGATAATTTATTAAAATTACTATCATTGCCTATAAACCCCAGGGATGTTACAGTCAATTTATTAAGTGACCCAACAAACACTTTGGCCGCTGCTCCCAGTTTTCACCTCCCACCTGCAGTGAGCACAGAGCCTGTATCAGCTGCTTCAGGGCACAAAGGTTTCAGGTCGTATCCACTTTCTACTAAACACACGCTATCCCTTAGGCGTCGTCACGCAGGCGGCCATTTTCTAGATTACCTCCTCAGTAGAGACATTAACCCAGATAAGGGGAGGGAAGCTGCCCCCTACTGTTCCCACCCCAGAGTGTTTCGGCTCAACGGGGCCTGTGACTGAGGATCTGGACACAGCCAAGGACGAATGAGAGGGTAAACAAGCTGCAGTTCCTGCAGTGGCCAGCAGGAGGAGCACCGTGCTTAAAGTGAGAAAAATAATTTGAGCATCAATTCGCACCTATGGGAGGGAGCAGCTGAGCAGAGATTTAGCGCAACTCAGATAATTTTATTCAATGAAGTGATTTAAAAATATAGATGACAACTACAATTTTGAAAATATATGATGACAAAGGTGAAAACTCAGAATGAACTCTTGCTTTGCGACTCAATGAAGTGACGCGGGATTACCAAATCAGCAAGAAGAGTTTTCTGGAAGAAATTAAGGACAAGTTCACTGAGATGAAATTCTTAGTAGGTACAGAAATGAAAGAAATCAACAGAGACAAGGGACAGTCATTTCAGAGGCACATCCAGGCGCTGTTTGAGCACGTGCAGAAGAGAGAGAGATTTGGCAGACAGGGGTCTGGCCCGGAACAGCTCGCAGCTCCACAGCTGATTGGATATATGACACCCCCCAGTGTAGACCCTTCATACGCCCCTGCTAATGACAGACCAGGAAAAGCTCACTGAGTCAGGATGCCTGGATGTTACAGTCCAGGATCAGCCAATCAGAAGAGACAGAAGATGTCCCGCTCATTTCGGCACGTAAACATCAGACAGCAGATTTCAGGCTCAAAGCAGGTTCTAACATTCAGGTTCCTGCCAGCTCTCTTTGTGTGAGAACCGTGCAGCTCTCAGCGGACCACAGGCCTCTCTGCTGTTCTGACCCGAGACCGGGAGCCTGACACCACAGAAATCCAGCGCCGCTTCGCTCGCAGCATCCAGACGAGACTGTACCGCACACACACAGGGAAGGGGTGAAACCGGGACGCGGAGAGGAGACAGACAGGAGGTGCAGGGAGATGTGCGGTGGGGTTCCAGGCCAGCTGGCCGACACACCTCCTCTGCATTACCTCACGTCTGCCACAGGCTGCAATCTGAGGTGTGCAGCACTGGGTTTAAGAGAGATTGGGTGAGAGTGTGTGTGTGTGTATTTGTGTGTGTGTATGAGAGACTGTGAGTGTGTGTGTGTGTGCGCGTGCCGCGTGACAGAATGACAGCTTGTCAGCAGTGTGACATGGTTACCATGGAAACCTTGTTTACCCGGCCACATGCTGGGTCACAATGCACCCCTCCAAAAACATAAGCACACACACACACAAACACACACATTAGTGCATGCACATATATACTGTATATTCTCTTCCAATAAGATTGTTTCCGAAACCTTGAATAACAAAATGTCATAATGTTGTTTACTGCAGGATAAGTGCGTATTGAAGCAGGAATTCGCAGGGGGTGAGTTGCAGTTTAGGCCACACTGACATCAAATCTGACTGCAGCAGTAGAGGAGTCAAACAGAAATCCTCACATGAAGAGCGATACATCAATCGACAGCATGGTGATCAACACCCCGTCTGTCAGTCTCTCTCTCTCACCTGCTGATGTAGGAGTCAGACAGTCTCTCGGTGGGCGAGCACATGTCCTTCCCTGAGCCCCTATCCTCGGTGTGCGGTCCACTGCTCGCCTCGCTGTCGGCCTTCTGACTCAGAGTGTCCGAGAACGTGTCATCTCTGTGGAGCAAAATACAATCAGCTCAACCGTCACTCAATCAATCAAGCCATCAATCAAGCAATCAAACCGTTAATGAATCAATTAATCCATCAATTCAGCAATTAAACAGTCCATTGATCACTTAATCCATCAATCAAACCGTCTATCAATTAATCAAACCATCAAGACAGCCCACAAGAAGACAAATTCAGCATCCCCACTTTATAAACTGTGCATATAACAGTACATTAGAAATTGGAAATGTATCATCGCAATATTGTACTGATCTTCTCATTCAGTCTAAAATGTATTCTTCAGTTGACCCGTTTGCCGCTGTCTGAGACCCCAGCCCTGTGTGAGACCCTAGCCCTGTCTGAGACCCTAACCCTGTCTGAGACCCCAGCCCTGTGTGAGACCCTAGCCCTGTCTGAGACCCTAACCCTGTCTGAGACCCTAGCCCTGTCTGAGACCCTAACCCTGTCTGAGACCCTAGCCCTGTCTGAGACCCTAACCCTGTCAGAGACCCTAAACCTGTCTGAGACCCTAGCCCTGTCTGAGACCCTAACCCTGTCTGAGACCCTAGCCCTGTCTGGGACCCTAACCCTGTCTGAGACCCCAACCCTGTCTGAGACCCTAACCCTGTATGAGACCCTAGCCCTGTCTGAGACCCTAACCCTGTCTGAGACCCTAACCCTGTCTGAGACCCTAGCCCTGTCTGAGACCCTAACCCTGTGTGAGACCCTAACCCTGTCTGAGACCCTAGCCCTGTCTGAGACCCTAGCCCTGTCTGAGACCCTAACCCTGTCTGAGACCCTAGCCCTGTCTGAGACCCTAACCCTGTCAGAGACCCTAAACCTGTCTGAGACCCTAGCCCTGTCTGAGACCCTAACCCTGTCTGAGACCCTAGCCCTGTCTGGGACCCTAACCCTGTCTGAGACCCTAGCCCTGTGTGAAACCCTAGCCCTGTCTGAGACCCTAGCCCTGTCTGAGACCCTAACCCTGTCTGAGACCCTAACCCTGTGTGAGACCCTAGCCCTGTCTGAGACCCTAACCCTGTCTGAGACCCTAGCCCTGTCTGAGACCCTAACCCTGTCTGAGACCCTAGCCCTGTGTGAGACCCTAACCCTGTCTGAGACCCTAAACCTGTCTGAGACCCTAACCCTGTCTGAGACCCTAGCCCTGTCTGAGACCCTAACCCTGTGTGAGACCCCTAGCCCTGTCTGAGACCCAAACCTGTCTGAGACCCTAACCCTGTCTGAGACCCTAACCCTGTGTGAGACCCCTAGCCCTGTCTGAGACCCTAACCCTGTCTGAGACCCTAGCACTGTCTGAGACCCTAACCCTGTCTGAGACCCCTAGCCCTGTCTGATACCCTAACCCTGTCTGAGACCCTAGCCCTGTCTGAGACCCTAGCCCTGTCTGAGACCCTAACCCTGTCTGAGACCCTTAACCCTGTCTGAGACCCTAACCCTGTCTGAGACCCCTAGCCCTGTCTGATACCCTAACCCTGTCTGAGACCCTAGCCCTGTCTGAGACCCTAGCCCTGTCTGAGACCCTAACCCTGTCTGAGACCCCTAACCCTGTCTGAGACCCCTAACCCTGTCTGAGACCCCTAGCCCTGTCTGAGACCCTAACCCTGTCTGATACCCTAACCCTGTCTGAGACCCTAGCCCTGTCTGAGACCCTAACCCTGTCTGAGACCCCAGCCCTGTCTGAGACCCCAACCCTGTCTGAGACCCTAGCCCTGTCTGAGACCCTAGCCCTGTCTGAGACCCCTAACCCTGTCTGAGACCCTAACCCTGTCTGAGACCCTAACCCTGTCTGAGGGGAACACTACTGTGGGATGAGCTGCTTCAGCTGTTCCCAGAACAGTTTCTCAGTCATATCACTGCCGTACTTTGCCTGAGATGCAGTGCCTGGACTCAAATGCTGCATATAATTGAATTTCGCACTTAAGCACAATTCTCCCTTTCCCCAGCACACGACCACCCAATCAGTGATGAACCCCTTTCCATTACCCAAAGACACCGGAGCGAATGCTGAGCACTTAAGTGCCACCACTTGAAACTGGCCTCGCCGTATCAAAGGGCTTTTTTCTTTTTAAAGAGCCAATTTCTTTCAATTTGCAAATTGTACTTTTAAACGTCCCCCCTAAGAACCATCCAGATTGAATCGATTTAGCGGTAATGTTAGAGGTAATGTTTGGTAATGTTAGCGGTAATGTTAGCGGAAATGTTTGGTAATGTTAGCGGTAATGTTTGCCGCAGCGGGCTGCGCACGGAGATGGGGCTGTGGGGAATTTAGGGGACCCCCAGGGAATATTTTATAAACGAAGAGGATGACACACGCACACATGCTCCTCGCATCACCCTGCCAAGAATTTATCACCCGAAACCGTGCGGAGAGAACAGGCCTTGGGCGGTGCATTAGGGGCGGGGAACAAAGGGTTAATGAGCCCAACTGCAGTTCCTGTGACATCTCACGGCTGCCGGTCCACCGTTTCTGAAACAGGATTCATCAGTCTTTTTTTTTCCAGGATAAAAGGCTAAAGGAGGCAGTGTTAGCTCACATTACACACGCATGTCCTGAACGATGTACTGGTGCACCCCAGTGAAAGCATTTAAAGACCATTTCCGTTAATGTTGAGAGCAGACATGACTGCACACAGAGCAGGGCGTGTTCACACACGTGTTATACTCACATGTCCTGCACCACGATGTACTGGTGCGGCACGAGCCCGTCGATGCCATTGTGACGCCCCTCCCACCAGTCGTCCGACGCCCGCTGGTACAGCAGCAGCGACGCCCCCTTCTTGAAGGACAGCTCGCGGGTGGACCGACCCACGTAGTCGAACTTGGCGATGGCCTCGATCGGCTCGCCCTCTGCGATACATTTGAAGAGCAGAATGTCCATGTGAGAAACACAAAAGCACAAACCGTCCCAGTACGCAAATCTAAGCACTATGTCTTCTGTTGATTTAGCTTACATGATTGCTCTCGTTTATTAAACAGGACCTGTTTAAAACTCACTGATGGAAAATGTACACAGGCCACTTTTGGCACAGCCTGCAGTAATAATGAGTGAGCCACAGCATCGGACCGGGCCAAGCAGTTTATCTTCATTCACCGCGCTTGAGTTAATTCTGTTTGAAAGTTATCCAGGCCTCGGCTGAGTCACTAATACAGCTGGTATATTTACGCAGGGCTGCCATTACTAAACACGGCTGTTCTTTGCCAAAAGGTTAACAAAATGCGTACACACACCAGGCTTCTAAAGGATCTGAAGTTCACTCATGAGCGACACTCCTATATTCAGGAGCACAGGTGAGGAGTGACAGACAGGTAAAGCTAGGCTGAGCCCAAGCCCAGGGAGACTGCCATTCCAGCACTGGCCAGTGTTTCAGATGCTAGCAAAAAAAAAATAACGGGTGTTTGTTCTGAGACGCAGTCCAAACCACTTTTCTCATGCAGTTTCTCTCACTGCAGTAGAACTGGATGTGAGGGGAGACTGTGACAGAATGCAAGGAAATACAGTGCAAACAGCAGCAGTCAGGTTACAGACCTGTGCCACAGCTGTTATTCCCCATTTTTCAACACCCCTGCGATAGATTCTCTTTTTTTGTTCTTTTTATGAAGCAGGAATTTGTAGCACCTTACTGAGGCTCCATCATCTCAGCAATAATTTAGTGGTGGTTAGAAGACTCGACCTCAGACAGTTACTTTACGATAGTGATGTATATGTATTTGTACGCGCCCCAGTTTTGTGCAAGCACAGTCTCGGATCCAGAACGATGTCCTGATCCAGATCAGTTTTCTGATGATTTTGAGATAATGCCAGACAATTCTCCTCAATTTAATTTGTTATGCGTTTACGTGACTCAAAATGGTAAATTTCACCCCTTTCGCACTGATGAAGTATTCTTCAAAAACATTCTGATTCCAGATCAGTCCCAAACTTCAATCACCGCTAAGAGAGGCTAAGATCCACCTCTGGTAAAATTCTCAAACAAATCCGTCCATTACTGTTTGCGTAGTCCTGAGAACTAACCAAAACAAAAACACGACTGATCACACCGCTTCTTTGGAGGAGGTAATATGAATAATGCAGTGGATTGCAGTGCGACTTTCAGGAAAAATAACCTCCTTACTGCTGTAATAGACAGCAGTGCAGAATCTGCCTCTCCAGAGCCTTACCGCCAAACACGATCCGTTTATGGTAATAGGACAGTCCGTCCCCTGTGCAAAGGGGGGACCTGACATCAGTGACGTCAATCCCTGATTGGCCAATGTGTAGCGTCGGCAGAAACGGAGCTAAAAATAGCGGCGCCTCCTCCTCTACAATCCATTACAGGAGACAGGGAATCCCCGAGTGCAGGACGTGTGCGCCGTTTCTACAGGGCCGCATTCCTCTCCAGCGGGAAACAGAGCGAAGCGAAGAGTCGGAATAGGAGGGCGATGGAGGGGGGGACGTAGGAGGGAAACAGTGAAGCCGGGATGTATTTTTCATATGAAGCGAGAGATTCCTAGATAAGGAACCTGGCTGCCTTGAATAAAGAGGACGCTGTTCCCAGGAGACGATGTGCATTCACATCCGCCCCCGCAGCAGAGGTGAGGCGACTCAATCTAACACTGCAGGCCACAGTTCAGCCCCACAGAAGGAGCACAGCCTCACCCTCTACCTGTCATTCCACACAGCACAGAGCCCACTCACTCCATTTACAACTCAACTTACCGTGACTCACTCAATGAGTCAACGGTTTTACGATTAACAATCAGGACAAAACCAATTGGAGGCAGTATCTTTTTGGGCCAGGACTTGGCTTCTGAATTTCACAAACTGAGCACCGTCTGATCATGAATTCTGGCCGACTGGTCAGGGGTTAGAGCCTTGAGTTTTGTCGTCATCCATTGCACAGGAAGAGGGACCTGAGTGGCGTCACACTTGCCAGGGGAGGTTGTGCTGTATCCTGCGGTATAGCCTTTCCCATTATGCATTGTCCCTTATGACTTCAATTAACGGAACACAGCACTGGATCACAGGAAATGTGGGGAAGTACAGACAGAGCACGGCCACCAGGGAAATAAAGTGCTACACAGCCGTGACAGATGAAAAAGCACCTGGCCTAAACACAGTTATTCCTCTGTGGCCCAATCAGGGCTTTAGATGAAACTGCTGATCCACAGTCCGGCCGTAACTGTTTAATCAATACATGAGCAAGTTTACCTGGGACCCTGCTGAGTGTCAGAGCACTGATCGCGCTTAGCAAATGGGCGACAACAGAAACAAGATGACACACCATCGCCTCTTGGATACACGATGCCATGCAAAGCACTGATACGGACACATTTCCAATAGCAATATACAGCGGCAGACAAGAGGCTGGGGCCCCATCTACATTCTGCCTTCTGTGGTAATAAGACCCTGAGTAGTAAAGTCCAACTCGAAGTCCACCCCAGCACTTGGTTCCAACAAAGTTGATCAGAACAAGCTCAGGCACAGGGCAGTTAATGAAAGGACTAACACATGGAGGACTTTTGACATTGAGAACGAGTATAAGAGCTAACTGGAGTTCACTTTTATGCTCCGATCCAAACCCAGCCTTCAAATCTTTTCCTAAGCAATTTCATGTGCTTCCTAGGAAGCCAGTATCAGTGGATGATTCCTGAGTGAGTAATGGACTGCTCATCGATTCATGGAAGATTATGACCCAGCAGAGGACACAAATTCAACATTAATGCTCAGGCAGATTCATTTGTGTCCTCTTGGCTTGCAGTTAATTTGTCTGCAGAAGTGAATTCATAGTTGCTATTTGTGTTATTGATGAGTAGTGAGCAACATACAGCCTTCAGACAAGAAAATGCCAAATAAAACGTAGGGGGGGGCTTGAAGCAGCTGCCGCATGGGAAATCAAGGGGGAAGAGCATTAGTAATAACCTGAAATGTTTTTATTAAAATGCAAGAAGCATAAAAAATAAATTTCCAGAACTTGAGGCTGTTATGATTAGTGAGGGCTATGAGTTGGGATTACAGAGACATGGCTTAGTGAAGAGGATGGAGATGAATATAATATAGAAGGTTATAAGCTCTTTAGGAAGGATAGATGTAATAGGCGAGGAGGGGGTGTAGCACTCTATGTGAATGAAAACATAAATGTGCAGGAAATTCCCGAAATTGAACATTCCTTGCCCTGTGAAGATATCTGGGTCAGGCTCATTGGCAAATAGGAGACAGGTTTAAACATAGGAGTATGCTATCGACCGCCAGCTTTGGACAATATTGTCAATGAACTGCTCTTTAAGAGGATTAGGAAAGCTTGTAGAGGAGGAGGGACTATTATTATGGGAGACTAAAATTATCCTGGTATCGATTGGAAAATGGTGAAAGGACAGGGTAAAGGGGAGGAAGAATTTCTAGATGTTATAAATGACAATTTTTTGGTGCAGCATGTTAATAAACCTACAAGAGAGAAGGCAATTGCAGACTTAGTGCTCTGTAATGACCCAGATAGAATTAGCAATGTTGAGGTACTGGAGCCACTAGGGACTAGTGATCACTCTGCTGTTAATTTTGACATCTCATGGGAAATTAAAAAGGTGTCTTCGAAAACCAAAATTTTTAATTTTAGGCGAGCAAACTTTGACGGGATGCGCTCATATCTAAGCGAAATAAAATGGGAGTCACTTCTGGACTGTGAGTCTGTAAATGAGATGTGGGTAAGATTTAAGGGGGTTTTACTTGATTCACAATGTAAATTCATTCCAAAGGTGTCCAAAAGTAAGCTGAAAAAGCAGAATCCTCAGTGGATGACTGCAGCTATTCGTAGGAGTCTGAGGAATAAGAGGAATCTTTATAAGATGTACATAAAGGATAACAATGAGAACACTCAGGCTGAATACTGTGAAATGCGAGCTGTGGTCAAAAAAGCTGAGGAATGCTAGAAGACTGTATGAAAGGCAAATTGCAGAAGGGGAAAAAACTAATCCTAAGCGCTTCTTTCAGTACTGTAGCAGAAAAAGGAAAGTCAAAGAGGAGGTTAAGCGCATAAAGAATAAATACGGATCGCTGCTATATGATAAAAAGAATATTGCGGATACCTTAAACAGTTTTTTTGTTGAGAATTTTACCTCGAAGCAGGTTTTTGTTCGGCCAGAGGGCATGTCCAACGCTCAAGATTATTTTGCGGAAATTGAGGTTAGGGATAATGAAGTATTAGACAAGTTGCACAAACTAAAGGCAGATAAGGCGGCGGGTCCTGATGGCTTATATCCTAGAGTGCTCAGGGAAGTTAGTGAGATCATCTTTAAACCGCTCTCCGCTATCTTCAGACGGTCTTTAGAAACTGGAGAAATGCCAAGTGATTGGAAGCAGGGCAATATAATACCAATATATAAGAAAAGGGACCGTACTGAGCCAGGAAATTACAGGCCAGTCAGTTTAACTTGCATTGCGTGCAAAATACTGGAATCTATCATAAAAGACGAGCTGGAATTATTCCTTGAACGTAATGATATTTTGAGGGATAGCCAACATGGTTTCCGTAAAGGAAGGTCATGCCTGACAAACCTCCTGGAATTTTTTGAAGAGGCCACCAAGACTTATGATCAGAGCAGGGCTTATGACATATACTTGGATTTTCAGAAAGCATTTGGTACAGTACCGCATAAGAGACTAGTTTTTAAAATGAGCTCCATTGGAGTTACAGGAGGTATTCTGGAGTGGATTCAAAACTGGTTACAGGACAGAACACAAAGAGTGGTGGTCAGTGGAATCTCATCTCAGCTAGGTATGGTGGGGAGTGGCGTCCCCCAGGGATCAGTGTTGGGACCCCTGCTGTTCCTCATCTACATTAATGACCTTGATAGAAATATTGAGAGCAAATTAGTTAAATTTGCGGATGATACTAAATTGGGAGGTTTGGCAAATAGTTTAGACTCTACTAAAGTGATTCAGGAGGATTTGGATAGAATCCAGAGTTGGGCAGAAATGTGGCAAATGAAATTTAATTTAGCAAAATGTAAAGCTGTACATGTAGGTAATAAAAACATTAGATAGGATTATTTCATGGGAGGTTTAAAACTGGAATGTGCTCCACATGAAAAAGATCTGGGAGTGATTGCTGACCAAACCCTCACAGGCTCTAGCCATTGTGCCGTAGCAGTTAAAAAAGCCAATCGGATGCTGGGATACATTGCCAAAAGTATTGAGTACAAATCCATGGAGGTGATACTTCTCTTGTACAACACATTTGTCAGACCACATCTGGAGTATTGTGTACAGTTCTGGGGACCATACTTTAAGAAAGATATAGAGGCTCTAGAAAAAGTTCAGAGAAGAGCAACTAAGCTGATTCCGGGTATAAAAGATGAAAGCTGTGAGAACAGGCTGAAGATCCTTAATATCTTTAGTCTTAGGAAATGGAGACTAAGGGGTGATCTGATTGAGGTCTTTAAATATGTTAAAGGGATTAACAAAGTGAATTATGTAGGATTCCTTCGGCCAAGTTCTGTTAGTAGAACTCGGGGTCATAAATGGAAGTTGACCAAGGGTAAATTTAGCACTGAAATTAGGAAATATTTTTTCACCCAAAGAGTAATTTCGATGTGGAACAGCTTGCCTGACCATATTGTTGAGGCAGAAACCTTGGCAATTTTCAAGAGCAGGCTTGGCTTAAAGCTAGATACCATTGAGACATTGAGTATCTGAAGTGATATATTCACAATAGTTAAAAGAAACTGGCGAGCCTAGTTGGACTGAATGGCCTGTTCTCGCCACTCATGTTATGTTATGTTATCTCTGTCGGGCAAATACGTTCTACACTGATGTTAGACTCAATGCACAAAGCTGAACCAGCTGCTGTTCAGACAGAACTCTGGAGTGAGTGGCACTTATTTCTTCACCAGTCATGGAAACATGAAACTGGCAGTTTGTTGGGTGGATCAATCGTCACTTTTTTGTGGTTTGTGGGGGTGGTTAAAAGTTAACAGCAGTATCATCATCCGTCCATAGTTTCCTAAATAAAAGTCCTAAATCCAAGCATCGTAGCTAAAGAGGAGATTCCTCGACAGGGCGCCCAATCCCACCTCCGCACTGCACTAATGAGATGAGTCACCAGTTAGGACTGGGAGCTCCCTGCCCCCGGACTGGAGAGCGTCAGCACAGCTGGAGAGAAGTACTGACGTCTCACCTACTCTGACTCACTTCCCTGTCGGAGACGGCCAGGGAAAATGTTCACCGTTTCTTGTGTCTGACAGAGATATCGCCTAACTGCACTTTTCCGGAAATCAGAAAGCAGAGAGCTGGAGTACATCACCGTCATCTCCTTCCAGTGTTAAAAATATATTCTGTAAGTTGCTTTGGCAGCACAAGAGGGACGTTTACTGCATGAGGCAGGTGGCTGTAATCTTGTGCTGATCGGTGTCTTTATGCAACGTTAAAACATCGATGCACAGTGTGGGACAGTTGGACAAGACTGACCTCTCCTGATCATGATGGCTCACAATATGGATGGACCAGTGTTTGTACTTGAATAGACAAGATGGCCGTGGCCCTCCTGGCCCGGGTCTGCTGCTGCTCTACGGTTGTCTCAGTTAATCGGCCTGAAAAGCAGCATTATCCCGGGAGAACGGCCGGCACGCTGGCCTCTCAAACAACAGGCACTGAGAGGAGCTCTCTGGCGGAGGACAGCCACTCTGTGTTAGCAAACGGGTAACCAGCGCTCGCGAGAACAGAGGGGCTCTGTCTTCACAGACGGGCACAGAGCTCGGAGAAGAAAGAAGACATTTCAGAACTTGTGTTCCCCAGGGGCAGGACTGTCCCGGGGTTTTGATGGGTAATTTTAGCTGGAGAATGCTGGCCAGTGACATGGAAGACCTTCAAAGTACGGGCTGCAGGTGGCTCTCTTTTAACCCACCATGGTAACTTATGGTATCTCTGACTGTGAGTTTGGAGTTTGTCAAACCAGCTCATGCAGAAAAAGCCTGGCTAATGTTGCACACGCCGCATAGTGCAGATCTCTGGTGTCCTGCGCAATGGGAGCAATGAACACCAGCAGGTGCCAAGACTCCAGGAACAGGGGTTGGCATTACACACTTACAGCCCCTTGGAGAAACAAATTACAAAAGAAGAAGAATGAGCTCAACGTCACATGATTCAGCAGGATCTCTGGAGACAGAAGGAGGCATCGGAGAGCGACGCAGGAACCCACCGTCCTCACTGGTGTGTGTCTCTGTCCCCCCGTCCTGCTCGACCTCCTCCAGGGCACCGTGCTCGCTGTAGGGACTGTCACTGCGGGGACAGAGAGACAAACCGCTAACACACACGCTGACTGCTCCACAGCCCAATACAGCTCTAAACAGCCAACCACGGACACCTTCAAACGGCTGTATCAGATGAGAATGAGCGCAAGTCATGATGTCCCTTAGTCTGAGGGGATACAGGTGCATCTCTGTCTATCATCTGCAGGAGCTGAGTCCCGCTGTTTATGAAACACAAAAGCCTGGCTTCCTGCCCGTCTGCTGATGTAACTGCAGACAGTGAACTACACTGTCCCTCACCTGCCCTGTGACACAGGGGGAGAAACCCGAGGTGAGAGCGCTACCGCGGCTGGAACAGAGCCACGCGACAGGTAACAGGTAACACTGCTGCTCCCGCTGGAAGCGCCTTAACCGCTCAACCAAAGGAATTTTTGATGATGTCATATATATTGCAAGAGAACTGAGGATCTTTTAAAAATAAATTACCTCCGGTCTCTACACTTAACTCCCAGGTCAGTGGGTTACCACAGACATGTCTGTACTGCACATACCCCAGGCATTAGGAGCGTCTCTGGCAGAGACACTGGGTTAGTTCATTCCCAGGTCGCGCATGAGTCACATACAGCTGAAGTTCCTGTTAACCTGTGGAGTGGCAGCTCTTCACATTACCCTCTCAGGCCTGAGGAGAAAAGCACCAGCCCAGACCTGAATACACCTCCTGCTAGGCTAACGGCGCTCGACTAATGATGCTTAGCTAACGACAGTGATTTAACCTTTCCTTTAAACCTCCGAAGCTTTTCAGATCTCTGAGGTCTGGAATGATGTTTGCCAGCCCACACCAGACTGCACCTCACGCAAGGCTAATGCTCAAAGACCAGAAGTGATGATGTAACCTTCTCTTCGACTCTCGTAGCACATCAAATCGCAGCTGTTCAGATCTGTCTCAGGACTGGAGGGCTACATGCCAGCCTGGAGCTACACACACCTCACACCGGGCTAACGGCGCTCAGCTAACGGCAGGCGGCCACGTCACCACGCCGCTCACCAATAGTCTCCCCCGGCCATGCACTTCTCGTAGACGGGGCCGTCGAGCTCCTTCGCATCGGGGAAGATGGTCTCGTGGTGGATGATGATGGTTTTGATGATCTCGTTGACGTGAGCCTGGCAGGAGACCTGGTCCTGGAGGTCAGGCGTGGGCATGAGGGTCGGGCCAAAACAGATGGCCAAATTATATGGATCCATCATGTTCTCATCGCTGTACTGCGACAGACTGCCAGGGGGAGCCAGAGAGGGGACATTAGGACTGCTGGGCCAGAAATGGTGCGACACCAAAATAACAACAGATCACACAGGAGCGAATCTGAAGAGGAGATTGCATGTGAGTGTAAATGACCGTGTGTCTCAGATGAGATCAGAAGAATTTAGCAGACGCTCTTATCCACCACAACACAAATTACATCAGGAGATACAAAAGTACTGACAACTTGATAGGGAAGTAATATTCCAAGTACCAGAAGTGACCACATAGATAGGAATCAGACCCTGTAGAGGAACTGTAGAGCGTGTAAGATAAGTGCGTTCATGTAAATGCACGGGTGTGAGTTCAGAATTAGTACAGCTAATCAACTGAGTAATGCTATTGTGGAGATTACAGATTATCAGACCTTTTTCATGATCAGACATCTCTCGACTGCGATAATGGCTATGGTTTGCACTTCATTGTATAAAAATACTGAATAAACAACAAGAGGCTTTCAGTCAGGATGACTCGATGGGTGTCTGTGATCTCGTTACGCATTTACCGCTATTTTCTCCAACAGCCACCGCTCTAAGGTCAGACAAAGCAGAAGTACTTTACAGAGAAACCGAGGAATAGAAAGCTAGAGACACTTTCATTGGTCCTAATTACCCTTCACCTATTGCACGCATACACAAACTCCTCCCCCCAACTCCCACAATTCAACCAATCCATTCCATCAGCAGTTAATCAGCAGCACACGACTGGCTTACTGGTTGAGGAAGGCGAAGAGATAGCGCATCACGATGAGGACTGATCGAGGGACGGTCAGCAGGATCTTGCGGATGTACAGGGCACGGTCATACAGGTTGTCTATTCCTGTCGAAGAGGAAGAGGACAGAATTCCAGGACTACAGCGTCAGGACACACCATTTACAGCAGATACACGCTAACGTGCAGCCTTTCGATCAGAGACACAGAACCTAAATCACAAATCCACACTTTACAGCTTTTACTAGAAGTTGGCGTCTAGAGTTAATAGTAGAATTACACCTGGTTGACAAATATTTGTACCCAAGCGCGAGTGTGTGAGTATGTGTGTGTGAGTATCAGTGGTGTGCACACACACTCAAGGGTATTCAGGTTAATCCTCTGCTAATTAGCAGTGAAATGCTGAAGACTGACCAATAGATGCTTTTGCATTTGTAGTTCAGATTTAAAAGTTAAAGCCACCTTTTCAAGGGTGCTGATGATATTTCTTCTGTACATATTTCACACACTCATTCACAGCTACACTTTCTGTGGTTTTTTCACCATCCAAACTGATGATGACGCTGCAGGATAGTTTGCCCTGATTTCCCTTTTGCTTCCTACTCAATAATAATTAAACCTTCAGCGATTTGTAGCAATGAATAATATCAGTGATTAAGCAAAATTACCGGCAGAAATCTCCTGTCATGATTAATCACATGACCTTTGAGAGCAAATCACAGCCCGCTGAACTGAGCCAGGCAGGGCACTTGGCTGGGCTGAATATGTAATGCCAGTTACCCGTCTGACTCAGCTCATTGATACCCATGTAGAGGCACAGCCGGTGTTTATTAATAGAGCAGGACATTCAGGCAGACAGTGTGCAGCCTGATCGAGCTCTGAGGATCCGGAGTGTGTATTCCATGACAGCAGAGGTCAGTACGAAGGAAAAATCGCTCCTTCTGAGCATGTCCTTCCCTAAAACCAGGACAGTCGATCCGTTGCCATCATATCCCAGTCCGAGACGAGCAGGCAGTCAGCTGACGGTGGCAGCCATTACTACGAAAGAGTATTAGGACCAGGCATAAGGGAAAAATGAGAGGGGGAAGATGTTTTTATTTTGCACTTCAAGAATAAAGTCAAAATGTCGAGAATGAAGTCAAAATGTCGAGAATAAAGTGGAAATGTCGAGAATAAAGTTGAACAAGCATTTCGAGAATAAAGGCAGAATCTCCACTCTGTTCTCGACATTTCGACTTCATTCTTGACATTATTGACTTTATTCTCAACATTTCGACTTTATTCTCGACATTTTGACTTTATTCTTGAGATTGAAAATTAAAAAAAAACTTCCCCCCCTCTTTTTTTCCCTTATCCTGGCCCTAATAGTCTTTGTGTATCTCTGAGGGCCATCGATGCATTTGAAATCTTCCCTGACGTCGAACACAGTGAAGTAAACTGAACTCTGTACCCACTGTGTGGAGGGATACTAAAGCCACAGAACAGCATCATTCAAAATTAGCAAGTGAAACTGGCAAACAAATTAGCAAAGGTGCTAAACGATGCGAAGCACAGAAATCTGCTCCTTCTTCAGAGCTGCGGGATATCCCTGCTTCCCTCTGACGCTCCGAGCTGTTTGCAGAATTTGCAGAGGGTTGCATCATACCGTGGGTGAAAGGCGTGCAGGAATTTGAGCGAATGAAAGAGCTTTTGGGGAAAGGTCACCGGCGCAGAACAAAGGGGGGACTGTGAGAGACCTTCTAATGAGGGAGTCGGCGGCCACCCGAAATAAATGTATGGCGTAAGTACAGCCGAGGAGCCAGGGGACTCACTCTCCATCCCTCAGAAATGATGTCACCATCCCAGATATCTCCCAGAAGGCCATGCAGAAATCACCACCTCCTGTTTGCCAGGAAGGTGAAGGTGCTGTCCATCGCTGTACGCACCACCCAACTACCCCCCGACTATCATACCCCTTATGACAACACCCCATCTCCTCTGATTCAGCCCGCCACAGCTGATCAGAGATGCCACAGGGAGAGGCCAGTAAAAATGGGTCTACCAAGGACTCAGGAACAGCACAGGCTTTCACATCCATTATGCTGAATTCAAAAACAGTCCTTATTTAACTCATTCCCAACGGAATACTTTTATATAAAATTGGCGCGTTTGTACAGAATACTTTTCCCGAAAATTACACTATATAAACACACGTTTAGTTAAACGTCTGTATTTTCAAAGTAAAGGTCTTTAACAGGTTCAAATGCAGATGTCAAACTAGCAGTGTCATTTTGCGTATTTGAAACATAATTCCAATTGTCATTTTGGTTGCCTGCTACGTGACGCTGAGCAGCTCCTCGACTACGTGCTCCTTGACCACGACCTGTCCTGGCTCGGGCACGGCTCCTCCCCTCCTGTGGTTGAAGTACAGGTGGCCCATCACCGCGATCGTCAACTGATTTCGTGCTTTCATCAGACTGCGAATGCTCGAGGACTCTATTACTGCTGTCAGATTGGTCAGATTGACGCGATACTCGTGTATTATGCATGTTTCCAACGGAACTCCGAATGACGTCATCCACGCCGCTGGCACCGGCTTACCGTAGGGAATGGTAGAGTTCGCCGCGCCGTTGGCAGCGGCTTGCCGTAGGGAATGAGTTAAAGGCATTTGAAAACACCTCAAACAGCCACGACACCCAGAAATGACACAATAGATCCTGAGACCGCAAAGTGAGGAGCATATCTCTCCCTCCTCTGCTGGTGTTCATCTAACACCGGCGACTGCCTCGGGTTCAACAGAGACAATGCTGAAGGTGGGAGACACAGCTATTTAAAGCAAGGACAGGCCGTCTCTCTCGCTTCCTCTTATCAAGGATACAGAATGAGAAGCCAGGCAGGCATTTCCAGCTGACAAAACGTCTGTCTGAAACGTTATAAGCTGATGGGCCAGCACTCTTACACTTTTACAGAAGGTCGCTCACACCAAAGCTCAGAAATGAAAGGGGATATATGCCGCTGTTCTGGCTGAATATGGATCATAAAACACCGCGCGCTTGGAGATGTCTGGACAGGCTCCGACAAACCAGAATGGCAAGACTTTGTAGTTTAATGGCTTTTATGGTCAGTAGTTCTCAGGCTTTCCTCCAATTTTTTTGTGATTAAGCACAATGACTATACACAGGAAATTTGGTTTACAGACCTTCTGAACAGGCTTTCTTCCATGCTGACCAGGGGGTGACACACTCTTGTCCTTTGGGGCCACAGTGTCTGCTGGTTTTTTTTTTTTTTTTTTTTGGTTAGTTTCCACATAAGTGAATTATTTAACTCACAGATCAGCGAAAAAATCCATAAATACTATTCTAAAGCCATTGCTCGGCTGGTGAGTTTATGAATTTGACACTCCCCAGAGTTAATTGGCTGACTATTCCCGCATGGATTACACCATCCTCCAACCTCAGACGTTACAGCAGGAATGTGGACATTGTGCCAGCGTGCGGGAGGAATTAGCTTCCGTGGGCATCTGGCGCCGGGCATGCGATAGCCTAAATGCTAGCGCTAACTGTACACTGTGTGCAGGTTGTGTGCATTCCCAGCGATACCTCTTTCCCAGGACGTGACTGAGCGGTCAGGGGGCTTATGCTGAGTGGCACGAGGAAAGAAACAGCGCATTCATGGCCGGACTGAATGGATAATGTCCTCCTGACGCTGCCAGAGTTTCCTCTCTCTATTGTGCCCTTTGCAGTTATTCACTGCTGTATGTGATTATGTGACTCTCGCTTAGATAGTGTGAACAGCCTTGTTCCCCTCGAAACAGCAGCGCAGTCAGCAGAAACAATAATAGCCCCAACAACGGAACGGCCGTAATCAAATTAGGATAAAAGGCGCCGAGACTTAATAAGCCAGCGATAAAATGCTCCTCGTAAATAACGGCAGTTGTCACAAGCTCAGGCTGCTTATGAAGGTTGCGGGAATAGAATGGCCGGGTCGAAGAGCGACGAAAGGTTTGTTATTAATCGCTCCGCGTCAGCCGGCAGCTGTAAAGGATTCCCGTCAGGAGTTGCTTGTGCTATGCAGTGAGTCACAATGTTGTTAAAAAAAAAAAAAGGACCAAGTTACGCTAAGTTACTGTAATATTGCCCGTGGACTCTGGGTTTATGAAATGTTGCAGAGATTGCATCAAGAATTGACTGTAAACGGGTGGCTGAAACACATATACTGGACTGAGCCGAACGCAGCAAAGCCTGTGAGCCTGAGGTGTCAACTGCACTAGGAAGAGCATCGAAACATGGAGCCCAAGTGTTTGCAGCTTTGCTCCTTCATGCTGTTAAAAATGCACAAACACTTACGGACGCAGGAAAGCAGGTCGTTGAAGCGTTCCTTGGGAAAGAGCGGGTTCTCCAGGCCCCGGAAGTACAGCTTCAGAACTCCGGCCACAGAGTTGATGTCATGGTTGCTCTCCTCGTCAGTCAGGGGGTCGTTTCCTGGGAGACAAACAGAAAAGACAGGTCAGCAGAGGTGTTGCCATCGGTGCAAACACAATCATGCCCCTAAATAACTGGGACAATCCTTTTTCTCTGAGTTGCTGCTCTGGATAGCAAAAGCCAGAAAAACCATAATCCAAAAATATTGTTATTGTAATTCATAAAGCATCAATTTCACCTTTTCAGCAATAAAATAAATAAAGCGAAGAAAAACAGAAAACGGTAATAAAAAGAAAGCACTATTCAGAAACAATTGTTTCTACACTAAGTATAATGCAAATGTCTGCAGAAAATTCAGTTCATGCTGGCATCAGTTTCTTTGAATGTTCACTCAGTTCTGTGAGCCTAAAGCCACTATGCAATTAAGAGAGAAAACTAATTATAAATGAAATCCTCAAAAGCTTAATTACATATTATATCTTTGAGAAGTAAATGGATTATAATGATTGAAATCACAATGCAAGCTTAAACAGCGCTTCATTTTCACTTGGGTAAAGCTTTGCTTGGCGTCACAAAGCGTAAGAAAATCTCACCTCTTTCAAACGAGTTTTTAATGTCGTTCACCTCGACCTGAGACCCGGAGACTCGGAAAATCCCCTGATGCTGGAGGCCTGTAACCCAGCAGAATCACAATCATTTGCTTCAGAAGTCAATCCATTAAACTTAGCCTAATTTTACCTTTTATCTGATGCAAAGCCTGATTCACAGATCACACTCAGCACAATAATTGACATAATTCGGCTGTTAACAATTCAATTACCACGATAAGAATCTTTTCTATAGCCATCATTTCAATTGCAACAGGAAAATTATGGCGTTCCTTCGCAGATCCACTAATATTGAAGCCATTACACAATACTGAACACAACATGACAGCTATGCCAATGTTTCATCTATAATATTTCAGTCATATCCTATTGAACATTGTCAAGTAAGTATTGTACTTTATGCTTCAAGTTTTTATTTTATTTTCAGTTTACAATGCTGCACTTGCGTAGCTCTGAACTGAGCACAGCCTGTTCAGTTATGGTTTTACACGATGCATAGGTTTTTAGAAGACGGAGAACATCGCCTCAAGCGCAGCAAAAACTTTCTTCATCTCTTTTACCGGGAGATGAAACAAAATGGAATTGCCGAGTGGAACAAATTACAGCTGCGCAGGGAAAAGCTTTATGAAGGTAATTAGTTCTTCAGAGATGAGAAACCCTAGAAAGCTCTATCCCAACAGCAGCACAGCTCATTTTCCGTGGGACGGTCACCGGAAGGAAATGAAGACGTTGCACAAGATAACGAACACTCCGCAGCAGGCAGTGGAGGATTTCAGGCTGTTCGGGGACCCTCTCCATTTAGGATTGGCACATTATAATAAAAAGAGTCAGAGTTCAATCGTGAGCTAAGTTAGAGCAAATGAGGCTAATTTAGTCAATGTTAGCACCCAATGAGATGGGTTTAGAGGTTTTTCAGTGGGAGCTTCAGCTCTCAGGCTGCGGACAGAATGTTTTTGCTGGGGTCTTAGTGATTTGGATCAGTGAAGGCGGCACTACATTCTCTCCTAAGGTTTTAATGTCCCTGATTTCAATGCTACCGGGCAGCTCAGCTGAAAACAGGTAGAATCCCGAAAGAACCTTATTTCCACCAGGACTAAAATAATGCTGGGCTAACGACACACAGGCATACCATACGCCACTCTGGACACTGAAATCGATAGCTTCCCAGAAGCTGCCCTGCTGATCACACAGACGGTAACACACACCCCAGACTGTAACGCCCACATGCAGCACTGCGGGAGGCCGCAGCCCCTGAGCTGGCAGTGCTGAGAGGCAGGTGGCTTTGTGTTTGCAGGTCTCCTGAGGGAAGGCCAGCATCTTTCCTCGACCTCATAAAGCCACGCCCCCTTTTCTCACAAGAGTTTATAAGTTCCAGAATTTTAGGAACTGCCTTCAACTACTCCAACTGAAGACAACATGCTCATGCGCGAGAGTGAAACTGTGTGCAGTGTGTGTGTGTGTATAATCTCTGTCATTGATTGGTAGTTGGAGGCCCTCGCAGACAAACAAAGGGATTGGGGAGGACTCACCATAGAGGTTGATGAATCGGATGCAGCTCTCGACGATACGGGGGATGGCCTGTATAGAGTCCTTACAAGGAGAGAGGAAGAGTTGTAAATGACCTCATACTTTAGACCTCCAGATGACATGTCATTCCCTCAGCTTGTGTCATAAACTGAACACTTGGCATCACTGTTAACTGCATTGTGAAAACCAAAAAATTAGTTCACAGCATTCATTTTTGCAGATGAACTCAGCGGATTCTCTCCCAGTCCTGCGATGGGGGGCGAACCTGCCTTTGAACACATGAAAACCAATGATGGGAGATGGTTCTGTACTAAACAGCAGTCCGTAAGCGTCTGTACAGAGATACAAGTGAATGACTGCAGCTCTGTTCTCTAACTCACTACATATGAAGAATTAAAGTGAGGACAGAGAAAGTCGGGCTCTTCTTGCTGGTAGTTAAATCCATATCACATCATTGCACAGTTTTATGCCATTTGAAACAGCCTCACTGACGGAACATCTTCTGACTGCAAAATAAATAAGACCTGTTTGAACCTCAGCTGTGATGCACGTCACCTATAAACTTTAGATCAAGAGGTCACAGCAAAGCACTGTGTGCGAGGCGACATAGCAGACCTCCAGAAATCAATATTGTGTGAAACCACACAGATGTATTTGAAATGTCAACTTTGAAATAAAATGAAGGATATACATATTTAGCAATTTTAAATATTTCCATCTCACAACAAGCAAACAAAAAAAAGCCGAGAGATGCGAAGGTTTGCTTACACTCCTAATTAAGGTGACGAAAATCCACAGCCATAGCTGGTGGTTTCCTGTTTTGCACAAAATTATCCCTCTATTCTGGATAATCTGGGTCATTTGCAAAAATTCTGGGTTCAATAGCATAGCGACGAACAGCTTCAAGATCATTCGTAACTGGGGGAAAGCAAACAGGAAGTGCGTGCTGGAAACAGGAAACAGAGGCAGGAGATGGGAAGTGTGGCGACTCTACCTGGTGTCGAATGTGTGAATTCCGTCTTCCGCGGCTATGAGGAGTAGAGAGAGAGAGAGAGAGAGGGCATGTGAAATCAAATTCACACACAGCCCATCTACACAGAGCATTTGCTGCTTTAAGTCCCTGTATTTTGGAGGGACCCCCTGTATATGAGCAGAACAATACAGGGGTGTCAGGAGCAGCGCAGAATCTCCCAAACCCTGATCTGCTGGGGTGAGTCACAGCCGGCTGCTGTTACTCAGTGAGGTGGGGGGGTGGGGTGGGGGGGGTGAGGGGGCTGAGCTGCTCATTCCAGCGGCTTCTCTCTCTGGGAGGTCCTGTCAGCTCAGCACCACAGGAGAAGTGTAAACCCAATCAACCGGACCCCAGCCGGACCCCCCCAGCTCACCCCCCAGCCGTAACTTCTTCTACCCTGCATTTGGGCTGGACTCTTCTCTTAGCCTTGTGTTTGAGTATGTAGCTTTAGCACAGACAGCAGTAAAGGAGAATCATAATCATTCATGCAGGGGAAAGAGGGCGTTCAGTCACTCTTGCAGTGAGTTTATGAGTCAGGGCTCAGAGAACAAAGGCTGCTGGGAGATGGAGTTTTACTTTGGCTCTATGGCCACATGTAAACAGCAGGAGAGTCAGGAACATCTGTTTAAGTTTCTGAGGCAGAAGTGAGTGAGAATCTGGTCCCCAGAGGCGGGTCTTGCACATGAGAGCACAGGGAGGACGGACTGAGAGAGCAGAGACGGCGGGTCGTACCTAGTGGTCATGTATTCAGGACGGTGACCTGTGGAGACAGAGGGGGGGGGTGAGAAACAGAGCAGAACAGCAGGAGCCCGACAGCACTGTGGCACACGCTCAGTAAAGCATGTGACAGCCATCTGCCGCTGTCCACCACACACACACGCACACACACACGCACACACGCTCACACACACTCACACACACGTCACACACACACACATACACACACACACACACACACACACACACACACACACACACGTTCACACACACTCACACACACACACAGACGTGCACACACACACACATACACACACACACACACACACACACACACACGCACACACACACACACACACACACACACACACACACGCGCACACGCTCACACACACACACGCATGCAAACACACGCGCACACACACACGCTCACACACACATGCGCGCTCACACACAAACGCACGGAAACACATGCGCGCTCACACACACACACAAGCACACACAGAAATACGCACAGACATGCACACATGCTTGCACAAAAGCAAACCTACAGTTTTACTCAGACATTGGACTGTTCATTCCCACGGACACAAGCCCCAGCCAAAAGCACAGCCTGCAGATTTTAAAATCACTAAAAGACACAAAGAGAACAAATTGCTGACCATCTGCAGAGAGCAGTAACAAGACGGCACTCGTCAGGGTAAAAAGGTGGGGCCGCCTGCACACATTGTCTCTCCCCTGCTGTGTTTGGCATTTGGTTGAAAACACAAAGGTTTGTTGGCTGAAAAGCGCAGGCAATTAAAAAAGCACTGCTTCTTTTCACACTCTGTTCGGCTGGCAGGTTTAATGGGACCACCCAGCAGGCACTCTCCGCTGTTACTGTGTGGGCTTACCGAGCCAGAACAGCCCCCATCCCGCTACCATAGAGAGCACAGGAGCACCAGATACAGCACTCTCAGCACTGCTACCATAGAGAGCACAGGAGCACCAGATACAGCACTCTCAGCACTGCTACCATAGAGAGCACAGGAGCACCAGATACAGAACTCTCAGCACTGCTACCATAGAGAGCACAGGAGCACCAGATATAGAACTCTCAGCACTGCTACCATAGAGAGCACAGGACCACCAGATACAGCACTCTCAACACTGCTACCATAGAGAGCACAGGACCACCAGATACAGCACTCTCAACACTGCTACCACCAGATACAGCACTCTCAACACTGCTACCATAGAGAGCACAGGACTACCAGCTAACACTGCTACCATCAACACTGCACTCTTACCATAGAGAGCACAGGACCACAGCTACATAGAGAGCACAGGACCTCACAGCACTGCTACCATAGAGAGCACAGGACCACCAAATACAGACTCTCAACACTGCACAGGACCAACACTGATACAGCACTCTCAACACTGCTACCATAGAGAGCACAGGACTACCAGCACAGCACTCTCAACACTGCTACCATAGAGAGCACAGGACCTACAACTCAACTGCTACCATAGAGAGCACAGGACCACCAGATAAGCACTCTCAACACTGCTACAGCACCACCAGATACAGCACTCTCAACACTGCTACCATAGAGAGCACAGGACTACCAGCTACAGCACTCTCAACACTCAACACTGCTACCATAACACTGACCATAGAGAGCACAGGACCACCAGATACATACAAATACAGAGCACAAGACACTCTCAACACAGCTACCATAGAGAGCACAGGACCACCAAATACAGCACTCTCTACACTGCTACCATAGAGAGCACAGGACGACCAGATACAGCACTCTCAACACTGCTACCATAGAGAGCACAGGACCACCAGATACAGCACTCTCAACACTGCTACCAGAGAGACCAGGACTACAGCACTCTCAACACTGCTACCATAGAGAGCACAGGACCACCAGATACAGCACTCTCAACACTGCTACCATAGAGAGCACAGGACCACCAGATACAGCACTCTCAACACTGCTACCATAGAGAGCACAGGACCACCAGATACAGCACTCTCAACACTGCTACCATAGAGCAGAGACCAGATACACAGGACCACCACAAATACAGCACTCTCAACACTGCTACCATAGAGAGCACAGGACCACCAAATACAGCACTCTCAACACTGCTACCATAGAGACAGGACACAGGACAGCACTCTCAACAGATACAGCACACTACAGCACTCAACACTGCTACCATAGAAAGCACAGGACCACCAGATACAGCACTCTCAACACTGCTACCATAGAGAGCACAGGACTACCAGCACAGCACTCTCAACACTGCTACCATAGAGAGCACAGGACTACCAGCTACAACACTGCTACTAGAGAGCACAGGACCACCAGATACAGCACTCTCAACACTGCTACCATAGAGAGCACAGGACTACCATAGAGAGCACAGGACCACCAGATACAGCACTCTCAACACTGCTACCATAGAGAGCACAGGACTACCAGCTACAGCACTCTCAACACTGCTACCATAGAGAGCACAGGACCACCAGATACAGCACTCTCAACACTGCTACCATAGAGAGCACAGGACTACCAGATACAGCACTCTCAACACTGCTACCATACCACCAGATACAGCACTCTCAACACTGCTACACAGATACAGCACTCTCAACACTGACCATAGAGAGCACAGGACCACCAGATACAGCACTCAACACTGCTACCATAGAGAGCACAGGACCACTACAGCAAACACTGCTACCATAGAGAGCACAGGACCACCAGATACAGCACTCTCAACACTGCTACCATAGAGAGCACAGGACCACCAGATACAATACTCTCAACACTGCTACCATAGAGAGCACAAGACCACCAAATACAGCACTCTCAACACTGCTACCATAGAAAGCACAGGACTACCAGCTACAGCACTATCAACACTGCTACCATAGAGAGCACAGGACCACCAAATACAGCACTCTCAACACTGCTACCATAGAGACAGGACACAGGACCATAGAGAGCCAAACCACCACAGCACTCTCAACACTGCTACCATAGAGAGCACAGGACCACCAGATACAGCACTCTCAACACTGCTACCATAGAGAGCACAGGACCACCAGATACAGCACTCTCAACACTGCTACCATAGAGAGCACAGGACTACCAGCTACACTGCTACTCACAGGACCAAGATACACTGCTACCATAGAGAGCACAGGACTACCAGCTACAGCACTCTCAACACTGCTACCATAGAGAGCACAGGACCACCAGATACAGCACTCTCAACACTGCTACCATAGAGAGCACAGGACTACCAGCTACAGCACTCTCAACACTGCTACCATAGAGAGCACAGGACCACCAGATACAGCACTCAACACTGCAACACTGCTACCATACCATAGAGCACAGGACTACCAGCTACATAGCACTCTCAACACTGCTACCATAGAGAGCACAGGACCACCAGATACAGCACTCTCAACACTGCTACCATAGAGAGCACAGGACTACCAGCTACAGCACTCTCAACACTGCTACCATAGAGAGCACAGGACCACCAGATACAGCACTCTCAACACTGAAATTTTGGCTACATGCCAATAGTCCTTGCTTAGGAAAGTTCCTAACTCCTTGAAAATGACCCCCGAGTATTTACGTGGCAGCCATCACAAGTGTGTTCTAATTCTCTAAATGTAAAGGAAAGGTGTTTCAGTGCTTCCTAACTCGTCACCTTTAGCATAGGGTACACTGAACCATCCTTTACGAAGAGAAAGGAGATAACCCCATCCCACAGTTCTGTGCAGTAGCAATATTTAGAGCGACTACCGTCCATCTGGCCAATCGTGAAAACGAATGAACATGACGGGCGAGAGACGCGCGATCATGTTGCCAAGTGTAAGTGCATTCGGATTCTCTTATTAGTGCGGTTGTCTTCCTGAGCCGTTATGAATTCCCCCCGACACCTTTCCTTCACCTCATGAGGTTTTACATCAAGGTTAAAGAAAAGTGGTGAGGAATTAGACGCTAGGATGTGATTTTTTTAACTATTCAAAGTACAGTCTTACACCAACCAGAAGCTTCCCTCGTGATACCATAGATATCACAGGCATACTATAAACCACTAAAGAACGAAACGTATGCTTGCTGGACATTGCCCTTCTGACAACAAATGGCAAAGGCCCACGGGACACAAGATTTCAACACTGAAATTCACCCCTCCTCACAGTTCAAGGTCACCAGTGATAAATCTATGGAATATTCATTCAGGAGAGCTAGCGACAGTAACACTTGACATGAGTAATAAACCATGGGTCGGGACTTATAGCTGAGCATATTTCACGTGTTGCTGAAAGGTAGCTCTCTGATTTTGGCATCAACAATAAAAAGCATTTCTACACTTCAGTGGTACGAATGGTGACCCTTTTTTGGGCTGATGGCCTGTTCTTAACGCTCCGTTGTGTTCTGTTACATTAGCATGAGGCTTATAAAATATACTGAATCAAAATGGACGGACCCCCAGCAGTGGAGGAGAGAAGCACAGGGTAGAGGAGCTGGGTATCTAGTGCGCACGCACACTCTGTGGTGATGAGGTCATTCTTACCGTCTCCCAGCGACCTCTTCAGCAGGTCGTGTTTGGCCTGCAGCTTAGAGATGAGATTACTGCCTTCCAGGTACTCGCGGAATTTCTGTGGAGATCGAGCAGTAATTAGGTTTCCCGATTAGACGGGCGGCCGGCGATCGTCACACTTGTGCCAGCGATGGCTGATAAGCCACTCAAGGACAAAGCCAAGGGCGGTGGACGGAGGAGTCGTCTCTAAAAAACTGACTACAGAAAATCTGCTTCCTCCTTCCATGTTAAAAACCACTGCCATCGCTCATCAATCAGATAATTCAGCCAATACATTTACAGAGTGATATTCCTGTAACATCTCCGATTCATGCTCATGGTTCCAGAAGCATCCTGTGTATCTGGTGCCAATTCTTACATCACATGTACAATCCAATCAGGAACCAGGTCATAAAGTAAATATAAGATACAATGCTTTCCCCGGACGAAGGACAGCGAGTCGTCGCGACGGTCAGAAAAACTGTCACTCTCCTGACCGTCTCCTCTCCTGCAGAGGCCAGCAGGGGGCGCTCACCATGAAGTAGAATTGCTCCGTCTCCTGCTGGTTGGCTCGGCGCTTGGCGATGCTGGGTTTGCTGAGGTAGGTCTCAGACACGGTGGACTTGACCGACTCGGTGGAGCGGCTGTGATGGAAGCACTCGGACACGTCGTAATCCTCGATCGTCACCATGTCCTGGAGTGTGGTCAGCGTGGCCTCCGAGGTCTTCTTCACCTGGGGGGTAGAGACAAGAAAAAACTGTCTGAGACGTTATGAACACGCTTTATCGATATTGAAACATCCCCGCAACGCTGCAGCAACGTTGTGGGAACCTTTGGCTTTCGCTGGGCCTCTTGGCAGGAGCCATCGGCTGGCATAAACTCAAACCCCATGGATTAATGATGGATGGATTAATGGCCGCCTGTCTGTGAATATATCGACTCCGCTGCTTAGCATCTGACCCCCACCTGCCGTCTCCTGCCCCATCCCTGCCCTCGCTGTCTTACATTTTCATTTAAGTGAGAACAAATTTGGCCGCGATTCAGGAGCCCCGAGGGACAGCGCCCCCTGTGGATGGTAATGGAAGGTGCAACCGAATGTGCCTGATCTTTGTTGACTATCCCACACGAGGAGCATTGAGTCACAGCAGAATGGAGCCCAGTTCTGGCTTCACATGAACAGCAGATGCACAGCCCCGACTCACGCGATGTGAGGCGGAGCAGAAACGGCTGTAGATCCCACCCGCTAACAACGCCACACGGCGCACAGGAGAGGGCGGGACTTGTGCGCGACGCTCGCTGTGTCCGCCAGCTGCCGACAGAGGGCAGACTGTGCTTCTGCTAAAATCAGCGGCTAAAGCCACACTTCCACACTGAATACACAACAAGAGCAACAAACATTAGAAGCATTGCGCCCAAATTCAACTAGTACAGCTATAGAGGAAAAAACACTCCTTTTTACTGTGTGCGGCACTGGCTATGAGCTACGCGGCCCTCTGTCTCAGTGAGGCACCATCATCTATGATCTTCAGAGTCTATCATTATTATTCTTCATACTGCCGTTTGTCATGCTACCATCTGTGTCGATGTGGCTTCAGTGATTTATCAGCTGATTAGATTGTCATGT